>BMAV01019973.1:125812-139696 GCA_019973955.1 Trichonephila inaurata madagascariensis
TTTCTAATCTCGCTTGCGACAGCAGGGGAAAGCAAAACACCAATAAGCGGGAAGCCGAGCTCCAGGAGTTTCTCTTCCCTCTTGTGGCAACGGGAGGGTGGGCCAAAAACTCCGAGGGGGAGAGGGAGAAAGTTCCTCCTAATGCGCCGGAGAAAACCAACACTCAAGGTTTCTCTTCTGAATTGTGGCATCCGTGGGGGTAGGCAAAATACTCCAAGGGGAAAGAAGGAGAAGTTTGTTCTGAGGGAACCAACAACTAAAGTTTCTCTTATCATTTGTGGCAACCGTGGGGGGGGGCAGACGAAAATGCTCCGAGTCGGAATGCGCCCGAATGATATGCACAGCAACTAGCATGAGATGAGATGTTTTCCTCTATCGTTCAAGCACACCAAGATTTAAACCATACACAAAACGTCCAAACAATAAATTAACCACAAAAAAAAAATTAATTTGCATGACAACTCCAAATCAAAATTTTAACAGAAATAAGGAGAGAAAAAAAATACAGCAACAAATCAAGCGCATTTACGAAGTCCAATGTTCTATCATACATATGTTTAACTTCAAAATGATGAGATGTAATAGAGATAATTGAATTCGTATCAAGGATGCATGGTAAGGGTTAGTTTTTAAAACATACAGATACTTCCAATAATTGTCAAATTTAGGATTTTTCGGCTGGAGGGTCAGCATTGGTTGCTACCGAGTTTGATGTGGTACTTGTGCTGCCGAAAGTTTGAATTGATGATTTGGAATCCAATGTTAGGCATTTTGAATCCCCTGGCATTCACAAAATCTACACGGGTTAGGTGGCAAGTTACTCTGAAAGTGCATTTTTGGTCTGTTAATGCTGTAAGAGTTTGGTTAGGTAACTGGCTTTGTGCAAACCTATTATTGCTAAAATGTCTAGGTTTCCAATTTTGATAGTTTTCCATAAGAGCATTAAATCTTGGGGTACTAGAATTACAACTATTTTCAACTTTGTTCTGTTCACTGTTTTGAATTTTTTGTAATTTATTCGCGGTTATTAGCCATTATGTTGGGTTACAAGGAGGATTAATAGAATGTAACTGCCTAAACTAATGGGTAAGGGGGGGATGAGGGTAAGTTTTATTGTCTGCCAATTTTTAATTTTTCATGGAAGTATATTGAGCAATTTCCTTTCCATTAAAAGTTTTCTGCATGAAAACATTTAAACTAATTATTGACAGGACAAGATATTTTTCTGTTAAGATACAAGTGAATTTCTCTCAATGGTTAATTTTGTCATAGCAATTAATGTTATCCGTCAAAGCACTATTATTTAAATAGTTAGGTATATTGGTAATTTTCCAAAAATCCTCTTGTTTCAATTATTGACATTTATCTTTGAAGTGTTTTAACCATGAAATTACTTGCATAGAATTATTTGGATCCAGAAATATTGTTACGAATTTTGTGTAAAATAATGTAAATAATTTGTATTTGGATGTGTGATGTATATATATATATATATAACTCTAAATTAGATTTAATTTACGTTAAAATTGTAATATTCACAGGCAAACGCAGTCCCTTTCGTTATAAAGGTGATTTAATGGGAACTTGGCGATAGAGCCAAGTTGGCATAATTTTTGGCGACCATTTTGGTGACTTCGCGGTAATGTTCGCGGCCATTTTTGGAGAGTTCGGAACACTCTGGTGTATCTTCTAGAAATTAATAGAAATCCACTAATTTCAAAATCTGTGACGCAAGCGTGTCTTTTTTCGAATTATCCGCGAGGGATATAAATAGAGAGATGGTCACGATCAGTTAGTATTGCTGTGTGACTGTTGAAGCGATTAGTGATTACTTCGGCTGTTGAACGGGTGATTGCTTGTGAATAATCTTTTATATACGGGTATTTTAGACACCGATAATTGTGTCTGCGTTCTTTTGAAGGTGTGAAGACCTTCTGAGATTTATTTTGTGAATATTACTATTGAATCCTGTATTTAAAGGATTGCTCTTCCTACAATAAATCCTCATCGCTCTTAAAGAACTTCTTTGCGACTGATTGGCATAAAATCCTCGAACCCCTGATCAACATAACAATATTAACTGAATTATTTGATTTGATTGTTTTTCAGAAGTTTGAACTTTTGATTTATCACTTGTTTCCGTCATATTTGTCTTTTTACCACCACGTAACTGCATTAAAAGTTTTACAAATAGAATAAGTAAAATTAAAATTGAAACAGAAAAACAGTATCAAAAAGTTTTACATAGAAACAAACGATCACAATTTAAATAATTATAGGCAAAGGAAATCAATGCAATTTAAAAAATACATATACCAAAATATATATATAAGATATCAGATAAGTATACCAAATCAATATAAATATACCTAAAATGTACCTGAACCAAACATTCACTTATTAAAACTTAATTATGAATACAAATAAATTATAATAAATTTACCATAATAGAATTCTAAGTAAGTATTCTTTTACGAACCTAAAAGAACTAAACTTAAGAACTTTAAGCACTAGAATCCGTACATCACAAAATTTTAACATTTGAAGAACAAAAATATTAAAGAATTCCTTTGATTATTCAAGACAAAATGTTTGAAAAGTTTCTTTTTTATTCTTTTTACACTACACACACCTTTTGGAATTTAAATTCTGTTCTGTTGATTAAAAATTAAGTATTTAGAGAGAAACTTTCTTTACAAACACACAATTAAACTTTTGTTGATTATCACAACATGAAGTGTTTGAAGAAACCTTCTTTTAAAAAAAAACCATATACTGATCTATGTAAAAGGGTAATTGTTTATTTTATGTTTGTCTCTTATTTAATTTTTAAAGCTGTCATTTTTGTACCCGTCGTATAACAAGATAAGCAAAGTTCACACCCTACTGGCTTTTATCAAGACAGACATAAATGGAAGACCTTGCAAATGGAACTCTCTCATGTAACTTTTTGAAAGCTTGGGTTCTTGTGCCCGAAGGAAGCCGCGGTCTTAAACTGTAACATAAAAAGCGACGCACCAAGAAGGAAAATCTGAATGGGACGGCAATCAAGGCAATTCTACCAAGTGATGTACATGTATTGAGAACAAAAGGAATGAGATATTCCGTCCAAATAACATGGATTCAAGGGCAAGAGAAACAACAAATGTAACAAAAGTTGTAGGGTTTATTAACACAGTTCCGTGGTATTATGATCTAAATGCAGAAAGTGTAAAAAATTTGGATGATCTATTTAAGGTATCCGACTACCCTAAAATCATGATTTTTTTAAAAAATGGACAATTATTTATGATTTTGTTTTATGGGCCAACTTATCAGCTTCATAAAAATGCCAAGGTTTTTATTTTCCATTCACTAGAACAAAAGCTACAGGTGTTTTAGTAAAAGCAGATGCCATAACTTTACATAAGATGTCAAACTTTAAAATGCGTTTTACTGGAAATGTGTTTTTATTTGAAAAACTCAAACGGGGACAGTGATTGCTCAAAAAGTTTTTTAAATAATGTGCTGAAATTTTTTGTGTATGTTCTGTATAACAGTATAAGTGTTTTAATCTTCAGATTTATCAATCACTGTTTTATTACAAAATTTACAGTTCATTATGTGAATATAATCACTGTTTTTTTAAGCAATTTCATATAAGAACTAAGGTAAAGTGCTCAAGTTTTTTTTAAAAATTAAAGTATCTCTTATCTTGAAGGTCACTTCAAAAAGGAATAGCAAAGTAATACATCAAAATTGAGAATTTCTTCAGTTACTATTTGTACAGAGAGGGCCCCGTTTAAGCAATATTTTGTCAATTTTTACCCATTTTAGTAGTAATAATTTTTTTTTAATTCTTAATTTTAGTCTTTTTTTCTTAAAATGTTTTAAATAAATCTAAAAACTACAAAAAAAATTTCCATATATCCATTTAAAAAAAAGTTTTCGCAAGTAGTCGGATACTTTAAATGAAACTGCTTTTTAACACTTTTGTGTACAACGTAGTTGTTCCACGTAACTGATACAAGAAGTCGTTCAGACCTAAATATAGTTGAATTCCTTTACTTTTCAGTCTTTTGTCGAAAAAAAGCGAATGTCACTTGAATCTGGCACTATTGTCTGTTCTTTATTCTACAGATGCTCTACGTTACACTAAATTACACTTAAAGATGATGCGCTGTTACATGCCTTTCGTAGAGTTAAAAAATTGATCCTAAGGCAAGTGCTTTCACATCTAGCCGCTCAAATGAACATTAAAAAGATTATGCACAGACAGAAAAGATGAGTGAAATGCAACTATTTATGAGTAAGTTCTGATTCGTGAAAACAAGAGCTAATCTGAAGTTTTTATGGTGATTTTTGTGTTCATTGGGCCAAAAAACTATTTTTGAGCCCGAAACACATTTCATGTTACTTAGTGTTATTAAAGGTTGTTATTACATTACTAATAAACAACAACAAAGCAAAAAAATAATTTTATAAAAATTTAATTCAAATTAAAGAAAGTTTTATATTTAACTGATTCCGAACAATCTTTTAAAGACAAAGTTCTTACAACGACTGAATCGATGGAAAATGTTTCATTTCAATAGCCCAAGTTCTCTCTCTGTTGCCATTGTTAAAAAATAAATAATATTCGATTTTCTATGAAATTAGCATTAGTGAAATTCAGAAGTATATCATTCATCTATAATAAACTTAATGTAATGCTACTTGAAAACTTTTTTAGAACATAAATTAGGGAAAAATTAGTAATAATTTAGATGAATACGTATATGATTATTAAAACGTTTCTCAGAAGATAAAACATTTTTCTAATAAATATTAACCAGATTTCTATGATTTTATTTCTTTACATCTTACTATTTCATCTTTTTTTTTTAAGAGAAAAACTTAAATATAGTCGAACCTCCTTTTTGCATACTTCTCTATTTTAGGAACTTTTTCCTGGAATTAAGCACATAATGTATATTGAAAATATATATAAATCCCTATTAACATCTCTACAAATAAAACAGCAATATTTTCATGTTACACACACACATATATCTATATCCATATATATAAATTCATATAATTTTTGTCAAATTTTCGTTAGAACAAAAGGGCGGAGTAATGTTTTAGCAGAGGCCAGGGCCGATCCTAAGGTGTTTGCCGCCCACGTGCAAAGATAAACGTGCCACCCCTCTAGAGAATTTTTCATACTTTGATTTATACTTAACGTTGATTTTATAAATCAATCTACCAGTATAAGAATAAAAAGTGAAACATTAGTAAAAAATCAAACAAAATTTGAAGTGCAAAACTTTATTTTTTGGTCAACTAGTAGTTTATAATAGCTACAAAATACTTTAAGGTATCCGACTACGTTCGGAACCGCGAATTTAAAAAAGTGCATAAATGGATAATTTTCATGATATTTGGTGCCATTCAGATTAGAATACATGCATAAAATTGTTTTAAGGACATTTTGACAAAAAAAATTATTTAAATATAATATTTTGGCAAAAAATTAACTTAGAAAAATCTTTTTTCCAAATGTTCTCCTTTTGTGAAAAATGCTTCTATTATAATAATATTTTGCCTGTACATAGCTCAGACCTCTCTACAGAGGCTCAACAGGAATGTTTGAAAAATTTCCATTATTTTCAGAATTACCACCCATTGAAATAATTATTGGCGTTTTTTTCTTAAAATTGCTCCCCTCTGTTGTCGTAAAATATGAATAAACCCACTTCTAAGTTATATATTTCAAAAATTCTAGTTGAGCCTCTGTAGAGAGGTCTGAGCTATATACAGGCAAAATATTATTATAATAGAAGCATTTTTCACGAAAGGAGAACATTTGGAAGAAAGATTTTTCTAAGTTAATTTTTTGCTAAAATATTACATTTAAATAATTTTTTTTGTCAAAATATCCTTAAAACAATTTTATACATGTATTCTAATCTGTGACACTAAATATCATGAAAATGATCCATTTATGCACTTTTGCAAAATCACGGTTCCGAACTTAGTCGGATACCTTAACAAAATATAATAAACAAAAAATATATTGCCTTTAAAATAAAAATAGACATTTTATAATTAGATACACTAAGCAACAGTATTTACGTGAGAAGTATAATTTAATATTGATAATAATAAAAAAAAAATACTAAGCATAAATCTCGTGAAACGAAAAGTATATTCACAATTGTTTAAAATTAAGAGAATTTTTAGATTTGGTCGATTATCTCTAGAGCTTCTGGATAGATTTAAATGAAATTTGGTTTATTCGCAGGTTTAACATAATACAAATAATAACCCATCAACATTTATAATACACGCAGAAGATCGAGCGTAACACTCATCAGAGTCGAAAGGTATGAAACAGCGGATGCAGAATAGAACAAAATATGGGGTTAATTTGGAGGCCTACATACAGGCCTCGTACCATGCTTATATATTTTAAATAAGGGAGTAAATGAGTTCCTGTGGCAAATGGTTCTACTTGTAAAGCATCGAATTATCAGGCTTTGAAGGCAGGTTAGAAGTTGCAATTGCCCTCCTTAGAGCATCCCAGGCATGCTACATAGAGTTGAGGCCTGGAGATATGGCTGACCAATCCAACCGGCAAATTTCCTCATTTTCCAGAAATAATGTGACCTCGGATTATTATCCAGTAAAATGAAATTAGAGCCAACTGCTTTCCTAAAAAGGCGAATATAGGGTTCCAAGATCTCATTTTTATATCTCGCAGCAGTCCCAATGTGTCTTTCAAAGACATTTGTACGTGACCGACAATCTAACATGAGGCCTTCCCAGATCATCAAGCCTCGTCGTAATCGTCGATTTTTTGGACATTGGTAGCGGTTCCTGGTTCTCTTCTTCTTAAAGTACTGCGAGAATTACTGGTTAGGCTGAACAAGGACCCATGAGTAAAGAGGTCACTCAGTGGCGCACTCAAGGGGGGTTCTAAGGTCCGGACCCCCTCCCCCATAGCCGATTTTTTTTTCAACCGATTATGATCTTATGTATATAGTTCGTAAAATTTAATTAAGTACTTGTTACTAATAAATAATTTTATTAATTAGTGCTAATTATTTATTCAACAATTAATTTTTTACTATTTTTTGTTCCCGAAAATCGACGAAATCAAAAGAATATATTCAACGGCGTATTCGAACATGATACGAGAATGGTGGATTTTCGATCCTGCCCCCCCCTTCCCCCACTTGAAAAATTCCTGTGTGCGCTACTGCGGTCACTCACTAATCCATGCCCACAATCTCTATGATCTCTGCTTCATTTTAAACGGACTCTGCTGTTCGCGGAACTGGCGGGACACAAACATCAAGTTTTCTTGCAAACAGCCCTCTCTCATAAAGTCTTCTGAAAACAGTCACCCTTGAAATTAGTGCTCCCATGGCCGCATACAGTTTACGAGATAGCTGAGAAACTGTAGCATCCCTGTTACGTCTCACTATAATGGACAAATAGCCATCTTCTCTGGACGTCGTGGCTCTTGAACAAACTTGGCCAGGCTTTCTCTCTACGGATTCGGTATCCTTAAACTATTTCCATAAGTGGAAGATGATACTGAGCGCTAAAAAGTTATCTACAAATTTAGATTTGAGACTGCCTTGTAGCTAGTCTACCCAAAATTCGCCACCTCACTCCGTCATCTAAACACACACAATGGTGGTTACTTATTTGTACTGTATGAATTTTTATTTAACCGATTGCTTCGAAAAACACCCAAGAAATTTGGTAAGTTGTGCTAGGAAACGAAATACATATTTTGGCACTCGCGCTTTTAAATCTTTTTCCTCGACTAGCTTCACCCACACATACCTTATATGCAGGGCCGATCCTAGGTTGTCGGCCGCCCGCGTGCGAAGACCTAATGTGCAGCCCCTCTAGAGAATTTTTCATATTTTGACTAATACTTTTTTAATTACTTATTTATAATACTTATATATATTTACTTATTTATTATAATACATATATTTCCTTTTTATTATAATACTTACATATATTTACACACACACTTACTTATCATAATACTTATATATTTAATAATTTATTGCAATACTTATATATTTTATTACTTATTGCAATACTCTTATATATTTAATTACTTATTTAATACTTATATATTTAATTACTTATTTAATACTTATATATTGAGGTTATAAACTCATCTCCCTGTATAAAAGTAAAACATTAATAAAAATGCAAATAAAATTTCAAGTGCAAAACTTTATTTTTTGTTCAGCTAATGGGTTATAATCACGGCAAAACATTTTAACAAAATAATAAACAAACAAAAATATTACCTTTGAAATAAAAATAGACATTTTATAATCAGAAAAAAAAAGCAAAACAACAGTATTTACTCAGAAAGTATAATTTAATAAAAAAGTACTAAAGCACATAAATCTCGTGAAACGAAAAGTAAATACATCTCTCTCTCTCTCGGTCCTTCTACAAAGACTACTTAATAAATAATTATAAAATAAATTTTCTGGCTTTCTGAGAAGCAAATTTGTCAATAATTTTGGTGAAATCAATTTTTTCAGAGATTTCGGATTCAATGGAGAATGTGTTCATATCTGAAAGCCTTTCTTGTGTATAGTATTCCTAAAAACTCTTAGAAAAAATTCTAAACTATATACCGTAAAATTCGGCGTATTACGTGCACCCATTCTTTGAAGCTGCATTTTTTAATTTTAAAGTATATTCGCCATATAAAGCACATCCCCGTATTTACGAAGAAACCTAAAATGTACGTAAGGAATATTATTATGCTTTAAAGCCACTTATATTCGAGATATTATCCCAGGAATTTGAAAAAATAGTATATTTCAAGAACAACTACCCTTTAAGTTCATTAGGTATGTCACTTTTTTTTAAATAAACAATATTTCAATCTATGTAAAAGTCTAAGTTTTTTTTATACCCATCTCTTTTTTTTATTTTTGTAGCTATCACTTTTACACCCAGCGTACAATGCGAACCCGTAAATTTTGATCTTATTTATTATGTTAAAAAAAAGTGCGTGTTATACGCCAGATTTTATGGTACATTACCATCAGAAGTGCTCACACATCTAATAACAAATTTTATTTGTTCTGTGTGACTGATGTCTCGTGTAGAGTCAAGAATTATTGTGTAATACTTTACTTTTTTGAAAATGCGTGTTATTTCATTACGAATAGATTCGGCTAAAATAGTAATTATTTCATTTTAAAAATGCTGCCCTAAGCAGTGTGGAATACATTTTTTGTTTAAATTTTGCATTTACTGACATTATTAAAGTATTCTGAAATAACTGGATCAAATTTGACCAATATCTAAACTGCCTTTAAAAAATTACCATCATCTCAACATTGTACTAGTTCCTCTGAATGCCTAATTTTCATCCTGGCTAAAAATTGTACTTCAACAATCATTCTTTCAATGATGGCGCGTCATCGCTTTTTTTCTCTCGTGTGTATACATTTTGTTGTTCCGCATCAATAGTACAATTTTTTTACAGCCTTGTTTTTAATTTGCACCACGTTCTTATACAGTTTGCGTGTCTTAGAGTATTTTCATGGTTATTATAATAATAAAAAAATACATTATATATTTCTCATTCCGATAAAGTTGTCTTTTAGCTTCCTCAAAAAATGTCATTTCGGAATATTTTGGATAACATTTAAATATTAACACATTCAATCTTGTTTGAAAGTAAATTTATAATAATTCTACTAAATTTATCTCTCTTTAAATTAAAAAAAGAAAGTAAACATTGAAATAACTAACCTCTATGATGGACGTAATTCACAAACTTTAAATATTCCGAAAGAATTTTTAAGAAATGCCTTTTCGGTACTTCGATCAGCAATAACACAATTACTTATGAGAATATGTTAATAATTGCAACATAATATTACTAAATTTCTCTTACTGTATAAAAAGAGAGAAAGAGATAGCATGTAAAAACACATGTGTTATATTGACTTAACATGATGATTAAGAAAAATGATTCATATAATTGATGATTCAGAAAAAAATTAAAAATTTACAATAAACAAGACAAATATACTGCACTTTTTTAATACTGGGAATAATAATGAAGGATGTACATGTTTCGTTCTGGAAGTGGAAGCTGTCTTATGAAAAAAAAATTTAGCATCAATTAATATTATTTTGATTTAATCCAAAGATAAATCATGCACACTTAATTATAGCTATGGATAAGTATATACAAAATAATTTCATTGACATTAGAATTAGGTAATTTTCTTTTAACTCAGTAATCCTTCCAGTTAAAATTGCTATGCACTTACGTGAATTTACTTATTACATAAATGTATACGCGTGAGATTTTTTTAAAACTAAATATATTATATTTATAGTTCGCTTTTTCATGAAAACAAATACAATAAAATATTCCTTAATGCTTAATCTTAATAGGGTAAAAATATAGAAGTATCTTCCCATAAGGAACCTTGTGTTTGACACTATATGTCCTAGAGCCAGAAATATAAACCCACCAGACCAGACATTGGGTATTCTGTCATTTAATTCTAATCGTTTGTACTTGTATCCCGAGGTCGGGGACGCATATACTTGTTACAACAAATCGCCACGCAATATATTTTTATTTTTAAAAAAAAAGATATTGCTGTTACAAATTTTACTAGAAGTAGTCAGTATTTCAATTCAGTCTAAAATAAAACTCCAGGTATTTAAATTAGGTACCAGGTTTCCAGAGTATAAATAATAATATTTCAAAAAATATTTTCAAACCAACTTTTTCGTAATAAAAGAAAAATTCAAATTCGGTCCAAATATTACCCCTAAAATCTGCTAAAAAATGTTTCCCCGCCCCTAGAGCTGCCCCTGCTGCTAACATAGAGAAATAGTAAACACAGTAAGAGGCTAAGTGGATTAGATCATATGAAATTACTTTTCAACCAGGAGTATATATATATATATACATATATGTAAGGATAATTAAATTAGATTAAAAATTAAATTCCCTATCTAGCTCTTAACTTTTATTTTTTTCATTACCACTTCAAGTATCAAACTAATCACCCATTTATTTCTTCCGAACACATGGCCTAGCCAATAAACATGTCTAATTCCAGATCGTTATATTTAATAGCCCTATATGTCAGCATTAACTTTCAAGTGCACTCATGAAATCCGCGATCGGTGTTTTAAGTGTTAACCCACTTAAAATTTTCATGGTGGCATGCACGGTTTTTATATTTTTATTCTTTCTCTCTAATGAACTTTTCTCTGAACATGTCTATTTTTTCATATTATTTTTCATATACGCAGTTTTTAGGAATAAATGTTTTTCTTAAAAAATTACCGCATTTAACATGCTTTTCTAAGTTTCACTTGTATGTAACGGAATATTTGAACTCGATTTTTACCCACTTTAAAAGGTCAGATTAATTTGAAATTTTGCTCACTTGTCAAGGACTGATGACAATACAATAATTTCATAATTTTGTTTCATTGTCCTGATCAGGATTCTCATAAATAAGGATTTCGAGATCTGGCGACTAATTCATTATATTGTTTCCAGATTTGGCGACTAATTGCATAAACCATTTTCAGATTTGGCAACTAATTCCATATGCCATTTCCAGATTTGGCGACTAAAAGATTAAGGAGCAACCCTACACCGTGAATAGGCTTGTGATTAATACAAATAAAGCAAAAAAAGTGTTCTTTATGTGAAAAAGGGTAGGGTGAGTGCGTAGTTTTTCTGAAAATGAAAATTAAAAAAAAAAGACTCGTGCATGTGAATAAAAATAATTTTTTAACTGCTAAATATTTCTTATTTTTTTAAAGCAATACGTTTAGAAGAGATGATACGAATTAACATTACAGCAATACGTTTAAAAGGTGATATATAACACGATTGACATTTAATATTTCTTCTTAACACACTTTTATTAGTTAGACCTGTATAAATAGAGACGGAATCTTTGATATATGATGATATGGGATTCATCCGAGGTCCCGTAAACGGAGAGAGTAAATACACTTCAGATCCATTAATTAATATCCATTGAAGAGCAAGACTAATTCCAGAAGTTACGTAATTCCGACTCCAAATATCAAACTCAAGGATAAATTCAACAAAGAATAAATGATAGTTCTAAAATCTAAAAAAATAGGCTTTTATTGTAGATCAAACTAAAAAATGAAAAATAAATTATAGTTTTAAAATTATTGAAAAACACGCTTTTATAGTTAAACGAACTAAAAAATAAAAAAGTTATTCTTAATATAAGAGTTAAAATGATTAACGAGAAAATTAGTGTCATTGGGATAAAAGCGTGGGGTGCTTGGAACTACATTTTTACACTAACTCAGCATTTCGGAGTAGAACTAGTAAGAAATTATAACAATTGATATAGAGAACCCCACGCTTTTATCCCAATGACATTAATTTTGTCGTTAATCATTTTATTCTTATATTAAGAATTACTTTTTTACTTTTTAGTTCGATTACCTATAAAAGCGTGTTTTTCAGTTTTTTTTAAACTATATTTTTTTTATTCTTGGGTCATTTCTAGCCCCGAACTGCTTTTATTTGAAAACACAAATAAACGCAGAAAGCGAAAGTACTTTCAACTATATAGATGGCGCTTTCTATTTGACAACAGCAACAGATTTCAATCGTATCTCATTCGCTCTCCAAAACGAAGAAAGCTAAGTTTATTTTTCTTGATCGCTGCACAACATTTTGTCTTCCGTGAGGTAAGTTGGTTATTTTTTTTTTTTTTTCAAATAATGAAAGATTGGATCAATCGAACTTTCAATATTTTGAATATTCCAAATTAAACGATTGCATAGAATTTTTCTGTTTTTACTATTTTACTCCATCCTAATCATCTAAAGAGGTTTTCAAATATCCTTTTTTCAGGATTTTTGTGTGGTTTTTAAATGTTTCTTTTTAAAAAAAATTTTGCGGCCTTTACTAAAAAGTTAGTAGAACTATAATTGTTATGATATTTATGCATTTAACACACAAGCTTATGCTTTTTAACTTCTTCATGTTCCAGTGATTGGAATAATTTTTGCCTTTTAATAAATTATCACTAGAATATTAAGAGGGCTGTGCGTTTGTATTTTTATCGTTCGAGTTGGAGAGTTGACTAAATAGCTTAAATTGGCACATGTAATCCGATATCGCCATCTTTCGCCCTTAGGAGAAGCTCTTGTGTAATGAAAACCTTCAACTTCTCATACGGAAGCGAACACCTATTGAAAGAAGTTAATGATGAAACTTTTTAGACTCCCGTCGATACACGCTACGACGAAATCTTGAGCGTTCTGTTTATCCTCTGGTGTTCCTTACTTTTCTATTTACATCTAGGATATGGCTTTTAATTGCATGGAATAAAACGCATTCGAAAGAAAGAAAAAACTAATGTTTCTCTGGTTCTAGTTTTTTGTGAAGTATTTTTATTTAAATATTTATTAATGATTTCAAAAATCACATTCTGTGCATTAAACAGATCATAAAAATATTTTCAATAATCGGCTAAAAGCGTACAAACAGGAAAACATTCGTTCTCTTATGCTTTTTCAAATGCATAAACTTTTAAAGTAATTTACTAGCGCGTACTTAGAAAAATCAGCATTGGATACAGTGGCGTAACGGAGAGCATTTGTGCCTCCCTGCAAAGTCAGGTTTTGGGCCCCTAAGTTTGATTTTACAAAGGGGCAGTCGGTCCCCTAGAATCCTGCCCCCCCCCACGATGTGAGGGTGTACGTTACGCCACTGATTGCATAGTTAAAAAGAGGGGAAAGAAAACAGGAAACTCTTCTTTTTTGTGGAAATTATGAGTGAAATTTCCCCCGTGTCCCATTGATGAATAGTGATTTAAGACTCATTTG
>BMAV01019976.1:0-205812 GCA_019973955.1 Trichonephila inaurata madagascariensis
AAAATAAAAAAAAAGTGTTTTTTTATGACTATACGGTAGAAGTGAAAATTTCTGGTTTTTTCTGGGAAAGAGAATACAATTGTGTTCGGATGTACTAAGTTTTCTTTTAGGACATTTCCCCATGCGGGCATTAAATAGTTCTTTTTTTTCGTGCCCATTCATCGATGGATTTGTTTATTTCATCCATTTCTGTAAAGTGCAATGTTTAAATAATTATGCATTCTTATATATTTTTAAACAAGTTAAATGTCAATTGGTCTAATTATTCAAAAATATTTCTAAGTAAATTGCTTATGTAAATTATATTTATGTAATACATATGTTTACCTAGTACTTAAGTACTATCGCAACAATGCTAACGTTCAAGATAATTCGCCAATTTGGCAACCCTGATTTCTCATGAGTCGCACGCGCTGAATTGGCAACCATGTGCTTCCTTTCATATAATGTCGCCAGTACCGTTGTGATAATATGTAAATACCGTTTATATAACATATAACGCCGTATACTATGTAAGGGTAGGAAACTTATGCCCTGACAGCCATTTTCTCTCTCAGGGCATTATTCTCGCCGTTTAAAATTCTCTAATCAAATAAAAGAAAGTGTTCGTACTACTTCGCAATTAATGCTTTTATTTTTTCTTAATCTCTTAGCTGTCATCATTAATATGAACCAAAATATTTTAAACAAATAAAAAATTCCGTTTTTGAGCTGTTAGACCTACAGACTTAAAATTTCGCAAGCATGTTTCCTTTGTTGAGTAGAGATCAGCTGAGAGTGGTGTTCGGGAAAATCGACCACGAGGAGAGGGAGGGACTAAAATCCTTACTAATATTATAAACGTGAAAGTTTGTGTGGATGTTTGATACTCTTTCACGCAAAAACAACTGAATGGATTTTAATGAAACTACAATAATATAGCTTATACATCAGAATAACACATGGGCTATAATTTATAAAGATATTGCGTCGTCCAAAATATAATGATAATTGTCAAGAAAGTAGGAAAAAGTTCTCCCATCTGCAAAAAAGCCCGCGACACATATATCTATCTTTTATGTGGACAACTTTTCATTTTGTTTTGTCTAGCCAAAGGGGCCAGGAACTTCAGCTTAACAGGGGAGTGTGAGGCTGATTACAATTTTAACATAAAATAAATACAACAAAAAATAATATGAACGTATTACACTTCCAGATATACAAATTATTTACACTATTTTAAGAGTTTATTACACAAAATTTTTGTAACAATGTGTTATTTTTGTTGAGCAGAAGGAAGGTGTTTTCAAAAATCGACCCACAAGAGAGTTACAGGGAGTTATAGATTTAAAAAAAATCCTTTTTTATCAGCTATTAGATCTACAGACTTAAAATTTGACAAACAGGGGTTTTTTTTGTTCAGCTGAGGTATGCAAAAAGCTTTTGTTTGTTTGTTCGTTTAATTTGCAACTCACGTAAAATTAATTCATTAAAAAATTCTTTTCCTTCAATTTGTATTGTTTAATTTTTCAATTAACCCGTGCGAAGAACGGGTATAACATCTAGCGATAAATATTCTTTTGTTTTAGAAATTCAAGTCCTGTTCTTTTAAATCAATGGGCGAGGACTTTAAAAATATTTTTCAATACAATTAAAAACTCATTGTGAGGACTTAGATAAAAATAACCTAAAAATATCTATATTTTTTACAATATGAAGAAATACCCTGCGAAGTGGTTGGTTTAACGGCTAGTGTAGCTATAAATTCAATTTTTTTTTCAGTCTGGTGCATGAAATTAATCAAATCTCAACAACCACTCATCCGTTTTTAAGCTAATTTTTCAAACGGGATATAGAATCTGAATGGTTTTCTATTGCAGTGCGTAAATATGTTCCCGTAAATAATGCGATTACGAAATAGAAAAAAAAAGAAAGATTTCCGAAAAGAATACTTTTTTAAAAAGCGATACAATCCTCATTAAAATGACGCTCTTGTTAAGCAGAGCCGGTTCGGGTGAAATACGAACTTTTAAAGCAATTAACAGTTTTCAAAACAACCCATGGAGATACAAATAATTAAAGTACTGGTTCTGGCAACAAAAAGGGCGAACGAGAAGAGATCTTAATGAAGGTAATATGATTATCCAAGCTTTGCACATTTTGTTTCTTTTTGCTGCTCAGAAGAAGGTGATGTTAGAACTAGTCATTATTTCCTTCAATATAATCTCCTAGCAATTAAGATGCAAAGTTTTAATTTGATTAAACCAGGAAAGTTCAAAACATTTTTGTTTATGTCGTTTTCTAAGCTAGAGTTTTAAGAAAACAAAATTTTCAAAGGGAAATCTTTTTAAAAAGATTATTTTTGATACTATTTAAGCAAATTTCGCTTATTTCCCAAAAAATATTTAAAATTTTTTAAATTTTTTTTCATTTTTAAACAACATTTCTCTTAAGGTTACTTAATCAGTCGGCCCTTTTTTTTAACGAAGTCCTAAACCCGGAAAAAAGGTTATTATAAAATTGAAAAATTTTTTTTCAATTAAATTTTTTTAAAAAAAAAATTTTTTAATTTGTAAGTAATATATTATTAAAAAAAAGTATTTTTTCACACTTTTTTTTAAAAATAAATATCTTTATTCATTTTATATGTCTTATCCATCCAAAAAATCTGCTGATAAAAATTACTGATAATAACTGATAAAATATGCTAATTTTTACCTTTTCTTGTTTGAAAAATAATTGCAATTTCATTGGTAATAAGGCACGGGAAAAAAACCATCAAAAGATTGACCCTTTAAAATGTACAAAAAAGAGAAAAAATTTGAAAATTGTCCTGAAATATATATTTTAAAAAGGAGAAAAATATGTATCAAAAGAAAAAGTTCGTTATTGAAAATTTCGCTATTGGGAGGTTTTTTTTACGAAAAAATATAAAATATTCTGGTTCCGGGAAAAAAAATTCGCAAAATAGGGGGTTCGTTGTATTGACGTTTAAAAACACCTTTTTAATATAGTTTTTGATTTTTTTCTAGGCATTCGATCACCTGAATCTTGGTCTTTTTTCCCATTTTTTATACCATATGAAACCCAAAAAATTTTTTAACCCTTTTTTTAACCCCCTTGTATGTAACGGAATTTTGAACTCAATTTTTTCCCCTTTTAAAATCGGTTAATTAAAAATTTTTCCACTTGTCCCGGACGAGACAATACAATAATTTTAAAAATTTTGTTCCCTGTCCCATCAGGATCTTAAGGATTAACGTTTTCATTTTCAGATCCCATCCCACATCTGGCAACTAATTTCAGATCCCATTTCTATACTTGGCGACTAAAAGATTAAGTTACAACTTTGTTCAATTAACTATAAAAGGGTGTTTTTTAAACTATAATTTATTGTGACTCGATTGTCGTCCAGCCTTATCAGGTATCCTACCGTTTAACCTTTATACTGCAATTTTGTATATAAATTATTTAAATTGTAGTAATTAAGGCGATGAATTAAGGATTTAGCTCTGTATTAATAGTTTTTAATTCTTAGCAGTTTATTCTTATCAATACTCATGCATTTTGTAAAGTTTTCACTAAGAAAATGTGAGATGAGCTATAACCATATTGCAGTTGTAAAATCAGATTTTTGTTCACTGTTTAATATGTAGCGTAGAAAAACAATTTAAGTGAAGGTTAAAATTCCATGAAGAACATTTTGAATATTGCGAAGATTTTTTTTCAAATTTAAACTAAATTACCGTATTAACTCGAATATAAGCCGCACTTTTTTTCCCAGGGTTAATGCTACTGAAAATCAGGTGTGGCTTAGAGTTTAAGGAAATAAAATTCGCTGGATGGGTCAGTTGCAGAGAGCAATTACATGTTCATGTATGTATTTAAAAGCTTATAATACTGGTAAAATAAATAATTCACTTTTTATATTAATTCTCATCTTAAATTTATTTTAATTTCATAAAACTGCCTATCGATATAAACCATTTTACACTAAATTTCATTTTTCACGAAAACGTGTTGAGAATTTGGGGTGTGGCTTAGAATCGATGGCGGTTTAGATTCGAATTAATACAGTACTTCATTTTAAGGTATCCGACTACGTTCGGAACCGTGATTTTGCAAAAGCGTATAAAGGGATAATATTTATGATATTTAGTGTTACTTAGATTAGAAAATGTATATAAAATTGTTTTAAGAATAGCATTACAATAAAAAATTATTTAAGTACAATATTTTGACAAAAACTGAACGTAGAAAGACCCATTTACAAAATATTCTCCTTTTGGGAAAAATGCTTCTATTACAATAATATTTTGCCTGTATATATCTGAGATCTCTATACAGAGGCTCAACTAGAATTTTTGAAATATATAACTTGGAAGTGGGTTTTATCCATGTTTTACAACAACAAAAGGGAAAAATTTTAAGAAATAAACGCCAATAAAAAATTATTTCAATGGATTGTAACTCTGAAAATAAAGTGAATTTTCCAAAAATCATAGTTGAGCCTCTGTACAGAGGTCTAAGCTATATACAGGCAAAATATTATTATAATAGAGGCATTTTTCCCAAAAGGAGAACATTTTGAAAAAAGGTTATTCTAAGTTAATTTTTGCCGAAATATTGTATTTAAATAATTTTTTTTTGTCAAAATGGCTTTAAATAATGTCATACTAGTATTCTAATCTAAGAGACACTAAATATCATGAAAATTATCCATTTATGCGCTTTTTTAAAATCATGGTTCCGAACGTAGTCGGTTACCTTAATGGATTTAAATTGTCGTATAATTTTCTGTTGCTGTTATTCATTGTTTTGAGACACAGGCACTAAGAAAACGCATTAAGTCTTAGCCACATCGATTTCTTGAAAATTTACTTTACTACGCAGGTGTCTTGGTTTTTAATGAAATTTAGAATTGCCTAGTTTTAAAACCAAGTTAAAAATATGAAAGTGTACATATAAAAATAAAAAGCTCTTTAGTTATACGTCATTGTTGTAACTAATTTATATTGTTTTTTAAAAAATACGTATCATTAAACTGCTGATTTTCTGAAGTCGACGAAAATTCCATTGTTGAGCTTTCAATGAAAATCGTCGATTTTCATGGCTTTCAACAAAATAAACTTGTAGCAGGCACTAAGTAAATCCTTTTCCACGCTTCAAATTTAAAAAAAAGTACTTTTTTTATATAAAAGAAGTCATGGAATAATTTAGGTGTTACGTTAAAATTATGTAACAACAAAAGGGATTATTTTTCAAAAAATTTTTTATAAGGTTTTTGTTTACTTCAGATTATTTTTAACAAAATGTTTACATTCTCGAAATCTGTTTAAAGATAGAATTTAATGAATGTTATTGCTCTAAGCCAAATGGATTCTTATTCTTGCCATTTTACCAAAAAAGAAATTTTAAATAAAAACAATTCAATGGTATTCATTTTTAACAAATATCGTTTGCATCGTGGAAAATAATGAATTTAAACATGGAAATACTTCTTAATAAATATCGTCTGCTCTATCATAAAATAAAATAAAAATATTTAAATATTAGATTATTCTGGGAACATTTTATCTTACACAATTATATAAAATATCCTAAGAAAACACCCAGCACATTGATCTCATTATAAGGTGAATTGCATTAAAGTTAATTAAATACATAAATGTGTTTTTTCATAATATTGTTTTGTGTTTTAAATTTTGGTCCAAATATTAGATTTTGCTTCTGTTAATAAATAAATTAAAAAGGCGTCAAAAAATTTTTTTGACCAACACAAATTAGTTTAGAATATGTCTTCGAGACAAATTATATGTTTTACATATACGTATAATAAAAGCTGAAAATCATTGTTTTATAACCATGGATACTTTCGTGTAAATTTAATTACGGGCAGCAAATGCAAACCAATAGGATATATTTTTCAGTTTGACTAAGAACATTATATTTTTTTAAAAAGATTTGCATTTCTCTTAATTTTTCCAACACCTACGAATCAAAACGGCAGTTCTCGCGCAGGGTGTATCATACCAGTGGCATAGCTAGATCTGAGTGGGCCCCGTATCAAAACTCCTTCGGGGCCTTTTTGGAAAAAAGTCCTGTATGTGGTACTGTAATTACACATATTGGAGCCCCTGTAGCTTGGGGGGCCCCGTATCATTGAAACGGCGGTAGCTACGCCCTTGTGTCATACCCACCGTCTAGTTTAGTGATACCCAAAGTGGTCTATATCGACCCCCAGGGTCTATGACGACCTGCAAGGGGTCCACGTGAGCTAAAAAATAATTTGGTGGTTCATGAGGAATAATAAGGGGTCTACGATAGTGGCTCTTATTAAACCAGATCATGATTTTAATTTTTAAAGAAAATTTAATCAAGTGGAAACCAGATTTACCTCTTTAACAGATTTATTTACTAAATTTTAATGAGGTCAATTTGCAGTTACACAAGGTGGTAGTATAAATTTCATTAAAACAAGAATCCTCGTTTCTACGTTTAATTTTTTTTTTTAAATTTTTTTTTTTTATTATAATATTGAGTGACCCGAATTTTCCCAGTATCTCAATTTGTAAAAGATAATCTTACAGGAAATTGATGCTTTAACCAACGTTCAACATTTAAATGCCCTTTATTCAGATTCTGAAACAAGGTTTGAGAATGCTTTGGCTATGGTAATTACCACAGTAGGCAATGAATTCATATGGTCACATCGATAAAAAAAAACGAAAAACAAATGTTATATTACGAGGAACTCATCGGAGTAGACAGTAACGGAAATCTTTAAGTAAAATTAAGAAACGGTTGTTATTGTTACTAATGCCACCTGATCGACCTAACGACGCCTGTCGTTAGCCGTAGCTTTGGCACCATCCAGGTGACAGAACGATTTAGCTCAGTTTCACCCCAATTTTGAGGAAGAATACCCTGGGGGTGATCAGGGGTCTCCCACCTCTCTTCCCCTTTCACCAACCTCACGAGAGGATTTGTGGCTCGACGGCTATTTAAAGTACCCCCTGCCGCTAACGCACTATGCATTTATAAACATATATGTCTTCTCCTGGATTCGAACCCAGGCCCAACGGCACAGCAGTCAGCGTCGCTAACCATTATGCCGGATGGGGGACTTAAGAAACGGATGTCAACAATTTTAACTTAAAAATATATATATATGTTATTTATCCCGAATTATGAAATATCTTGAGAAAGTTTTTATTTACTTTTCCTAGAGAAAAGGAATTTCAGCGTGGTTTTGCCAATCTCCTCCCTCCTCAAAAAAGGTACGGAAAGCCTGGGCACTACTATCTGAGGAGATTTAGGTTTAAATCTAACAAGATTGAAGCTAAATGTTAAAAATTTATCATTGAAGAGCATCAAATTCATCCCCCCTCCCATTAAAAGTATTTGTTTGCTGTTTAATTATTTTATGTATATCTTAAAGTTCATTTTCATTAACATGTGATTCTTAGGTTTTATACACTATACTTCAAAACAGTTAGAAATTTAAATCTTTTAATGTAAGTAGCTCTCTCTATATATACACTCGCCTCCGAAAGTCTGTTTACAGGCAATCATCTTACGTGTTTATGCTATAATTACTATTGAAATCTCGCTTTAGAAAATCAAAACACTTGTCGGCAATTCTTCACAATTTCCTTAGTCATACAATAGCAACAAAATACACCTTAACGAGAAAAAACAAGAATGACCAACAAATAATCACCAAGCTTTTAAACACCTTTTATTGTAAAATAATTGCACTAAATCGTGTTTTTAAAAAATTATAAGCTTCTGTTACGATTTATTTAGGATTTGAGAGTTGAAAGCTTTTGTAGTTCCACGACACGCAACAGAATTGAGATCGATGTATTATTGAAAGAAAACTCATCATAGATCTTCAGAAAAGGGGAAAATTTTTAAAGCAATTGTTGAAGTTATATTAATAGGAGACATTCATTGATTCAAAAAGAGTTCATAAAGTACAAACCAACTAAAGTTTTACCGTCGAAGCCAAGATCCGGCCACCCGTCTGCAGTGTCACCTCGAGAATCTTGCTTTGTAATGCTCTCTATAAAAATAAATCCAAGACTATAAGCTTCACAAATAGCTAAAAGTGTTGCTGAAATACTGCAAAAAAGTGTGACTAATTACAATTCGAAGAAACCCGAATAAGGATGACTATATCATGCCCAAGTTGCACTCAAAAAGCCATTCATCTTTCGAATAAACAGAGCTAAGAGAATGACCTTTGCCAAAAAACACCTAAATAGGATACATATTTTTTATAAAAATATAGTATATTCAATTGAAAGTAATTTTTGTTATTTAACATCAAAAAGCACCAAAATATGCCTGCAAAAATTTCTGGACAGATCTTAAGAAAGAGAACCCTTTTTCGACTATCAAACATGGAGGAGGCAAAATGTTTGGGGGTGCATTGGAAGCCTTTCGGCAGGTAATCTGGATTTATTGAATCAACATTGTACAATATTGGTTACTTGAACATATAGAAGTAAAATATCAGGGCATATGCCGAGAAACTTGCGGTGAACAATGAGTTTTACTTTCAGCGGCACAAAGGTACCAAGCAAATGACTCGCATTGTGAAGTCATTTTGAAGCTATGGCTGTTCTGACATGTCCCAAACCAATTCCGAAAGTCAACATAGTCCCCAGACCTGCAATACACACATTTGGAGGTTTATGAGTGAATAATCAGGGAGAACGTAATAACATCTAAGGAAATGCCCAAATCTGTCAGAGTAGAAGAACGGAACAAAATATCCACAGATGAAACAACTAAGCTAGTTAAATCCTTGCCAAATATGTCGAGAGAGTTAAAGAAAGAACGGAATAGCTTAAAAAGTATCAACTTTTAGTTGCAATCCATTATTGTAAAGGTTTTTTTTTTCAGTGTACGCAGACTTTTGACGCACACGATTTGTGTCGTTCTCAAGATATAAATATTTGTATTATTTTATGTAATATATTCAGGTGATTGTTGCTTATACTATTTAAATTTACGACGTTAGAGGAATCAATAAAAAATAGTTTTGATCCAGAAAGACTTCATTTACTTTTTCGATCTTTGAGAATATGAAGATGATCGCCTGTCGCAGACTTCGGGAATATATATATATATATATATATATATATACAATATATAAATATAAAAATATATATAATAATATAATATATATATATAATAATTTTAAAAACAATTTGTGAATATATTTTTATAAATTTTATATATATTATATAATTCAACGTTTTCAAAACCTTTTTTGATAAACCGCAAAACTTTAATGTTAGACCCTAGGGGTCTATACCAAACCGAAAAACACGACAAAAGGTCTATGAGACAAAAAGGTGTTTAGGAACCTCTGGTCTAACTTTTTTCAACACTCCTTCTAAACTTTTTTCTAAAGTCTAAATATATATTTTTGGATACCGCCTCTTCGAGTATGTCATACATACCCTGCGCGTAAATCACCGTTACAGTTCTGAATGCATGAGCACGTTTTAAATATTCCTTATGCTATTGCGTATTATTATAGTCATAATGAAAAAAATGTGATATTTAAGTAATTTAATAGATGCAGTATTTAATAGAGATACAGTACTACAGTATTTTCGGATGAAGAAAGTCTTAAAGCGGTAATGATGAGGAAGAATCAAATTATGAAGAAGTATAATAGCAAGTATGATTCTTCCATGAATTCGATCGAGATTTAGAAGAGGGAAACACTGTTGAAAATAAATGCTTTATTTTCAACACACAAAAAGAAACACAAAAACATTTGGGGAGAATGTAATTTAAAGGAAAAACTGGTACACATCTTATCCACTTTCAGATGAACTTTGAAAAAAAAAAACTATTGCTGCAATAATAAAAGAAAATAAAAAAAAGAAAATTCCAAAATTTTTGAATTTTTAAAAAATAGAGAAGTTTACTCCTATGTGTTTAGTTTTAATAAGATACAGATTAAAAAAAAAAAATTAATATCCATTGAAAACATCGCACTCACTCACGACGATACTAAAGGAGTGTATTAACAATGTACTGAATGCCCTTATAAAAAGAAGAAAAAAACTAAACTTACGTGCGAAAAATTAATCAACATATTGTATATTTCCTACTTTTCTTCCTTTTTAACTTTTGTATACAAATTTTGCGGTAAAAACTGAATGTAAACACCCTTGGGTGTGAGATACCCTGCGCGAGAACTTCACGTCATCTTTTTCGAGCGGGTGATGCCGGGTTAACACACTACATTATTATGTGTTTACTGGGCAAAAAAATGAGACATTTCTTTTAAATTACACCTCTCTGATTCCCCTTCGCCATGGACAGTTAACCTTATCCCAAAACAGCTTTTGCTTCTAGAACCTAACATTTAAGACCCCTATCTATCCCTTTGACTTACAACACAATTTTCGAATTAATAAAATAAACAACGGGACAAAACAAAACAAAAAAAAAGAACACACGTGCTGCTCAAAAGTAAACCTAAAGCCTACACGCAAGTATCTTGTAATGTTTTCGAAATCTTCCTTTATTCTAAAATAAAAAAAAAACAAAGGGAAAACTCGAAAACATTCGAGCGTTAAATTTACGAATAGAGAAGGGGGAAAAAAAAGAAAGAAAATCTCGCACTCAGGAACGCAGCTTTCACTTTGTGTCACGCATCAGGTTTTTTGCTGACGCTGTTCTATTGGATGTTTCCCTTCACTTCACCCTCCCTCCCTTCCATGAGACGGGGAGCGAAAGAAGGGGAGAAAGGAGTATTATCTTTTATGGCGTTCCCCCTCTACGCTTTATGAAGTGTTTTTCGCCGTGCATTTTTACTTCAGCCGACTGTTGCTTGGAGTAAAGGGAGTTGATGTGTTGCTTCACGGGCGATTTAATGTTTTTGACTTCTTTGCGGAAGGAAGGTTATGAGCAGAGGAAATCGTGAAAATCTTGTGAATGTATTAATTATAAAAACACGCATTTTTTTTTTCTATTATTTTGGATTGATCTTTGGTTTAAATAGATTATTTTTTTTATGCTTTCGATTTTCATTTTCTGTTTTTCACGGAAAGTTTATCGGTTTTGACGAGTTCTTTTTTTTTGTTTTTTGTTTTTGCAAAGTTTATTATCGAGTCATTATTTTTTTAATGCAGAAATGAAAAAGTAAATGCTAACATTTGTTGAAAACGGTATAATAATCGCACCTGCATTTCGAACGTGAAATTGTTCGTTTAGTTTTTTTCCCCGGAAATTTTTGGGGGTTTTATATATTGTTGTGTATGCATACGTATCTGTATGCATACGTATTATTATTATTACTGTATAAATACGTATTTTACTATCTGTATGCATACCGTATTATTATTATTATTACTGTATATATACGTATTTTATACTATCTGTATGCATACGTATTATTATATTATTATTACTACTGTATAAATACGTATTTTACTATCTGTATGCATACGTATTATTACTGTATATATACGTATTTTACTATCTGTATGCATACGTATTTTACTATTTGTATGCATACTTATTATTATTATTACTGTATGCATACGTATCTGTATGCATACGTTTTTACTGTTCTATTACTATCTGTTTGTTTACGTGACACTGTATATATAGATATACTATATGTTTTGTAGCATATCTTCAGGCTTATCATCGAATTCTGTTTCATCTTTTTCACCATAAATGTTATTCTGATCAATAATCATCATCCGTTCCATATACTTATATAAACTATATACTTATATAACCATATACTTATATAAACTATATATTTTTAAAAGGCTTTTAATTATATTAGAATTAAATTCATTCCATCATTTTATCACACACATCCACTCATACAGTATAACTAGACTTAAAAAAATAAAAGCATTGCGCATGATGTACATTTCAGATTTTTTCGTAAGAAACTGTGCGCGTTATACGGCAAAAATATCTAAAACTTAAAAAATGCAATTTGAAAGTATAAGTGTGTGTTATACGCCGGAATATACGCTATAGAAAGATAGAGATAGTGATGTATAACTGTATATTCTGGCGTATTAAGGGCATCTACACTTTTCACACTGTTTTTTTAAGTCTTAAGGTATCCGACTACGTTCGGAACTGTGATTTTGCAAAAGCGTATAAATGGATAATATTTATGATATTTAGTGTCCCTTAGATTAGAAAATATATATAAAAGTGTTTTAAGAATAGATACAATAAAAATTATTAAGTACAATATTTTGACAAAATACATAGAAAGACCCCTTTTCAAAATATTCTCCTTTTGAAAAAAGCTTCTATTATAATAATATTTTGCCTGTATATAGCTCAGACCTCTGTAAAAGGCTTAACTAGAATTTTGAAATATATAACTTAGAAGTGGGTTTATCCATGTTTTACGACAACAGAGGAGAAATTTTAAGAAAAACGCCAAAATTATTTAAAATTTGTAACCTAAAAAATAATTGAATTTTTCAAAAATCATAGTGGACCCTCTGTCAGTGGTTGAGTTATGTACAGGCAAAAATATTTATTATAATAAAAGCATTTTTCACAAAAAGAGAACATTTGAAAAGGTTATTCTAAGTTAATTTTTGCCGAAATTTTTAAATTAAATAATTTTTTGTCAAAAATCTTTAAAAACAATTTTATATATGTATTTTAATCTAAGTGACACTAAAATCACGAAAATTACCCATTTATACGCTTTTCAAATCACGGTTCCGAACGTAGTCGATACTCTTAACTCCGGGATTTAACTCATTTCGGGCTTGGGCGCAAAAGATCTACAGGGCCCTTTGACATTGGCGGATCGAAATTTATAACCAGAAAATCTGGTTAAGTCCAGCTATCCGGGCCCTTTCCGGCCCTCCCCAAGCTCCCAATGGATAAACCGGCACTGAGTCTTAAGTATATTTGTCGTATAACACATACCCACTTTTTTTAAGAAGAAACCTACGATGCCCATGCGTAATGCTCTTATTTTTTTAAGTCTAGAAATAGTGCGTAAGTGGATAGTTAAAACATGGAATGAAATTGAATCTGACATCATTCGAAAATCATTTAAATATCTAACAATCTAGATTAGGGATACTCAACCTTTTTTCCCGCCGGGCCACATACCACAACATGCGGATTGCGAAAAAAACACACTATAAGACCAAAGAAACATTGGACAAAGCAAAATTGATCAGAATATTAAAATTTCTTTTTGTTATTTATTTTAATACTTATCAACTTTTCTATGAAACACACACACAACACACAAATATTTATTTTTATGCATTTTTTAATGAATTATTGGATAATTTCTATTTCCTTTTATCTATGACCAAGCCTCTTGCTTGCGTTCTAATATAAAAAAAAACTAAATTAATAGCAAAATTAACATATTTGATTGCTTGAGTGACAGAATGAAGCTCAGTGGCTGAGTGGTAGTGTATCGCGCTTCCACGCCACAGGTACGGGGTTCAAATCTCAAACTGAGCAAGGTCGACTAAGCCTTTCATCCCTTTAGGGGATCGATAAATGAAAACCAAGTTTGATTGGGAACTAAACACTAGGGTTTCGCGTCAGTCTATACCGGAACATTTGCACATGCACCTCAGAGTTTAAGGTCTTGAAAACTGAGATAGGCACAGTAAGCCTTGGCCCTCATGGGCTGTTGTGCCACTGAGTTTAGATTGATTGATAGAATCTCCTGCTAAATTTTTAGTTCGTTTTTCTCCAATAATTGAATCTCTTAGAGCAATGGGCCATGACCAGGCCACTCAGAAAAGGCCAGAGATCTGCACAGGTTGAGTATTACTAATCTAGATGGAATGGAAGATTATTAAGGATCAGAATTACAGTTATGGTGAAAGTAAACACACACACACACACACAGAATTCGCATGGAGATATAATGAAAGAGGAATATGACGAATTTCTCATACTATCCAAGAATGAAATTTCGCAAGGTTCCTTTTAAAAAGCAGTGTTTAGATACATGTAAAAATATAATTTTTTTTATGCTCATCTTTTTTTAAAGCCATCGTTTTTATAGTCGGCGTATAACGCCCACTCGTTAATTTCTAAATTTTTTTGTGTTGAAAGTGAGGGTTGTAAGCAGGATTTTACGGCAATGTACTTATTCAGAAATTTTGCATATCCCTGTATGAACACAAAAAAATCGGGAATAGATAAATTTCCACTGAAAACTGTATACCAAGGTAAAGTAAATACATTGACAATCATTTCGACAGAAATACAAAAAAAACGTAAACGGAAACATTTAAATTTTTTTAAAAAATTTTCCCAATTTTTCTTTTTTTTTCCCCGTACTTTTTTCTTTATCTTGATTTTCCCCTCTCAAATTTTAAATAATCAATACAAAACAACCTTGATCACCTTTTTTTTTCATCTCGAAATATGCATTACTCTGAACAGGGAAAACCTTTGGATCAACGTGCCTTTTTCTTAAAAAGTTTGAGGGGAAAAGACGCCATCAAAAAATTTTTACTTGTTTAAAAATAATACAACTACCAGGGGGTGGAGCTCCAAGGGTCAGCCGATCAACGATACCCCCCAAAAACTAGGCCCCAACATGCCAAAAAAAAAAAATCGTAAGATGTTGGGCCCCCAAAAAAAAGGACTGGGGTTTTACGGGGGGCCCTCACAGAACTAAGGGGGTAAATACTATGAACTCAAAACCTTTTTCAAAAATACCTTTGTGTATGTAGGTTGAAATATTTTATTATACGTGAAATTTCAAATTAAAGTAGATTATAAATTTTTTTCGAAATTAATAAAAAATTTATATTAGATTATAGGATGTTATTTTTGTAGAAGCATGCTAATGGAGCCCTTTTGCCAAATGGTTTAAAAATTTAATTATTTTTGCTGGTTTTATTTTTTAAAAAATTTTGGGGTTTTGTATCAAAATGTCGTTTCACGGACTATGTTCTCCATACCACTGTTCCAGAACATTAAACACACACCACTTCATCACCATTACTAATAATGCTATATTTCTAGATTCACCAAGTTTTGAAATTCTCTGTTACACTTACACTATCTTGCGCTTTTTGTTCTGAATTAGCCATGTTGAATAACAATTAAAAGTCGCAAATATAACGCAAACCTTAAAATATAGTTATGTCAGTGAAATTATATGTTAGGGTAGAAAATTTTGCTTTTAAAGCAACGTTCCCCCTTTAAACAAAAAAAAAGAAAAAAAAAACAATACTTCCCCCTTGCACCAATACCCGCGTTTGTTCGAATATTTATGGGAATTTTGTTTTTGAAAAAAACCATTTTATCGTCTCCCAAAAAAACACGTCGATGCCATTGATGGCAGCGTGCCATGGTTTTAACTGCTTAATCATCGTTTAAAAATGAAAAGAAAGAAAATTTGGAACTTTTTTTTTTCTTGCTCCTCCGATTCTTTTAAATGTCAAAAACTAGGGGTATTTCACCTATGTTCTATGTTTAAAATGTTTTTTTTTTTAAATTTTCCCCCAAAATATTTTCGCTAAAGTACCGATATTTAAAATTCAATCACATTATAATTACAAAAAAATGTATTAAGATTCTTTTTTTTCTCCAAAGCATTTTTTTTTTAGCCCTTCCCTTTTTCCCCAAATGCAAATTTTCGTAGAAACTGATATTACAAAATGCATTGTAAATTACACAAACTTTTAAAAAATTATTTTAAATATAACTAGGGGAGACGGAATAAATTTCCGTTACCCCATTTAATTTGTATTTCAATTTATGATTTTCAAAACAATGCTCCCAATCACCTATTTTTTAAATTGTCTTTTTTATTCGTCTTTGTTTCTTTTTTTGACAAGACCCAGTACAATTGTTCATGAGCAAATATTGTTTTTTTTCGATGTTACACAAAACCGACTATTTCAAAATCGCCCTGTGATTTTTTATATCATGGCAAATGCTAACTTAAGAGTTTTTGGTGGTTTGGAGTGGTATCTAAACCCCTTTTTAGAGCAGAGGTTCCAAAGTGGTGGTCCTCAAAAAAAATTTCCCCAGTCCCCAAAAAAATGTGTGAAATATATTACCATCACTTTAAAATTTATGTTTTAAGATGCATTAAAAACTTAAATTAAATTCATAATTATACGAAGAGTTATAAAACGCTATTTTATAGAAAAACACCACGGAAAAGGGAAGTCAGATATGGTAATATGTGGATAAAATATCCGTTTGCGGTGAAAATTGAAAAATAATTTTAAGTATTCATCTAAAAGAAAGCCTCATAAACCCTATTGTCTGATAAACTCTAAAATTTAAATTTCATTTATCCTTACAAAATCTCAGTTTTGGTTTCCATAAAAGTGAATCCCTTTTTTCTTAGGAACCAGCGATGGAAATTTAATTCACCCCACAACTTATTTATGTGAAAAGGCCTTTCATCTGTCACAGCCCCCAAAAAACATGGTACAGATTATTAAAATATAAATGTAGTAACAACGTTATCCAAATACCCAAAATTTTTATTTCAAGTAAGAGGAACCCACCCCTAGGGGAATGTATAATGCTGAAATTTTCTGATATATTAAACATTTTTTAATTGTTTTACAGTATTTGTGTTTTTTTTAAACGTTTTAAAATAAAAGTTTTGAAATTTTTAACAATTATAGTTTCATTTCATTTTATTTAGGACATTTTAGGTTCTTAGATCAATTTTTTATAAATATTTTATATTTTTAAATTTCCCCTTTAGTGGTCCGGAGATTTAAATTATGAATTTACTGGTCCTGAGGCAAAGGGTTTTCAAACTGTTAGGCGCGACCCCTTTGGGGGGTTGATAACCTACAAGGAGGCCGCGAGCATATTAAAAAGTCGAAACCGAAAGTTTAAAAATTATTAATTTTGAAAGTAAACACACAAAATACATTCTAACGTAATGAAAAAAAAAACACATTTCATGGTATAATACACTTCTAAATATATCAGATGCCAATGTATTTATAATTGTTTAAAAGTTCTAAGTTAAGAACAACATTAATAATTACCAATGACCCCATGGGGTTGATATATAAAATTAATACAAAAAAATTAACCCTTTACTGATATATTTTTATCTTACTTTAATACAATCCCCTTTAAATACCGATTGCCCGATTGCCCCAATGCCACCGAGAAAGGAATAAATAAGCAAAACCTCTGAAATAAGTAAATCCTTCGAAACACGCCAAAGCCTTTTTCAATCAAAAGCCTTCGAAAAATTTTTTGATAAAACAGGAAAGATCGTACTTTGAAAAATATATATTCGTCCGAGCAAAACACGGGCTTAGGAGAATTTATATATGCCGGGGGGGATTTTAAAATTTAATTCGCAGGCTTTAGTATCAAAGATAGTGTATCATTGAATTAAAAGCAATGTTGTTGTATGGAGGGGGGCGATGAAGATTATGAGAATATTGGGGCCCTAAGCATTCAAACTTTGAGAAGAAAAAGCCGTGAGGTCAAAAGTTTTTGACCGCTGCCCTAGAGTTCTTGTGTGATTTTTGATAAAACAATTTTTCCTTTCTTATCTCCTGATAAAATTTCACACTTATATTTTTTGAATGTTTTTTTACACCATTCTTGTGCCATTACACAGTCCATCGGTAATTTTGAATGCATGACGATAACCACCCAAAATTTGTTTTGCGAGGGCATTTTCGATGGAGTTAAGGATGAGAGATATTCGGCGATATGTTTCTTAATTAATTGTGCTTTGTTCGATCGCAAAAATACAAGCCCCCCTTTAATTTTCAGATGCGGATTTATGATGAAATCTTTGAGCTTGAAGTAGTTGAGTGAACTAAAAATTACGTCTTATTACCAATTTTTAACGATAATATTCAGATGACTCTTTAAAGCCTTTTTAACTCCTACATTAGCTCAACCTATATTTATTTATTTATCTTGGTGGAATTTTCAATGAAAAAATACAATTTAAAGCCCCAATTGGCAAAATTTTATAACAGGGTTATTTTTGGAAAAATTCAGAATTTAATTATAATTGATAAAAAATTAATTGATTAAAAAAATTATTCAAAGAATTCAAAAACAGACACGGGGGTTTTTTTTTGGTACTTAGAGACCCCTTTTTTGACTTTTAAAACTTGAAAAAGGGTTTTTTTTCGCGTTTTAAAGCCCCGGAATTAAAAATTTTTAAACATTGTTTTATAAAAATGATATTTTTAAAGATAATGAATAAAAGTTAATGACCACTTAATGTTATGATTTGTCATATAAATACATATTTATATTAATTGTAACTATATGACGTGGGGGTGCCAAAAGATAAGGGGACAGACGGGGCGGGGGTTTTTTTTATTAAGTCCATTTAAGTTTTTAATACACGCTTATTATACAAAAAAAACATTTACTTTTACAAACCAGAAAACCCAACAGTTGACATAGAATTAAAAGGATGGGAGCTCATGCTCATACGCCCCACAGTTCCGAAATTTCTGGCCATCCCCGAAGATTGTTCTTTTCCCCAGGGGGCGCGAAAGTCTTTTTTACGGGTTAATATGGAAGAGCCCAAATAAGGGGGTTACAACTATTTAATAAATAGTAGCTAAAATAAAATTTTTTTCTTTTGTTTTAAATTTTAAATGGGAATTGACTTAAAAAATTTTTTTTTATATTCCATTTTTTTTTCATGTGTGAACTAAATTAATAAATTTATTATATCGTCATGAAATTTTTTTTTATACAGACAGATATTTATTTCACCATGTAATAAATAAAATTGGTATTTAAAAGGAGCTGATCATTTTGTTAAATCTGTGACGAGCTAACTATTTCCAACTAATTAATCCATTTGTACTAGCAATCTAGAAGGGAATATTTTCTAAAAAAAAGAAGAAAAAAAAAAAAAAAAAAATATAGAAAAGAAGGGAGGGGGAGGAAAAAAGCAAACGAATTGCTATTAAAAGCTACATCAATATAGATTTAACTTATTTCATTATATTTAGAAATAAAATATGGCATTAGAAAAAGTAATATACAGTTAAATAAAACCATTAACAAAAAAAACCATTAAAGTTTTTCGTGATGCTGCAATAAATGTATTTACACATTAAGTATAGCTAGTAAAAATGGGTCCTAAAAAGTTGAATATAACTGAAGAGGAGAGACGAGAATGAGTTTTGCGAGAGAAAAAAAAAAGAACAAATGTGTGAAGTGTACGAAAAATAGAAATTTTTAAAGAAGAGATTAGTCGAAAATTTGTAATTAGGCTTATCGTGTCATCAAAAAAATGTATGTTCTACTGATGGACTGTATAATGGCACCAGATTGTGTTGGTGAAAACCATGCAGAAGAAATAAACTGTAGTATATGAAATTTTATCTGGAAAGAAAATGAAATTGTGTATGAATACCAAGAATCACACTGGACATTCCAGGGGATTTGGGTATGCCATTCATATTGAAACGTACCCAATGCCCCGTAAGATCGTCCTTTGAACATGACTATTCATAAAATCACAGGGGAAAAGTTCTGAAAAAGTCGGTATATATGTGACATCGAAGGAAACATTATTTACTGATGGACGATTGTATGTGTTTCTGTGCAAAATCACGGTTCCGAACGTAGTCGGATACCTTAAATTTATAAAGAATGTCATTTCTTAAAAACAGTATTTCAATCTATGAGAAGTTTTTTTTTTTTTAGTGTTTATCTCTTTTATAATTTTTAATGCTATCTTTTTAATACTCAACGTTTATCGCGCACCCGTAAATTTCAACCTTATTTTTTGTGTTAAAAGTGCGTGTTATACGCCTGATTTTACGGTAGATGTTATTCAATATTAATATGTTACAAGAGGAGAGAAGTAGAAAGAATTTATAAAAATACTTATTACACTGTTGGACGATAATTCAGAGTTATATTCACGCCAGTTTGCGTTTAGATTCTTGATGAAGCGCAGATTCTTCCATTAGTCTGCTGGATTTTTAATATATCTTTGATTCAAAGAACTATTCTATATTTCTTCTTAGAACTTGCCTGAGGATCGAAGACTGAAGTTTTACCAGTTATGAGTACTTATTAATAAGGCGACCAACCTGTGAAATTGACCCCTTAGTTGCCCTTTGATTATCTCCTTGAGCTAGATGTGTAGGATTAACGAAAGAACTAGAAGTTCCCATGTTCTTAATAAGGCTTTATTAAGAACTTAAACGTCTAACAGATTAGATAACAATATATGTGAGAGAATCTACGATGACAAAACACACAATATATATAATACCGAAATAACGTAACTCGGACCACTATCATTAACTAACTTGCCTAAGCTCTCAATCCCAATAATATCTCAAGTCCTAATATTAAATAGTTAATCCTACCTTAATCCGATCGCCAATCTAATCTTAAGGAAGTTGCGTCTTTACTCGAATGCAATGGTATGCACCTTGACCTAATGGCTCTATCTTCGGGATAACCTTTGTTGGCTGTCACTTCACAATTGAATCACGCACTCTCTTAACATTCCTCAAATTGTGCCACACCGCTTACTCTAACTTCTGATACTTAAAAGCTATCTAATTTGCATCTTTCATTCACGTTTTGCTTGGGCTTTGGTTGGAAAAGAGTTGCCATTAATTCTGGCCCCAAAAGAACCCAAAGGACATGTTAATGAAAAAACACGTGAGCCGTAAAAAACCGTCCTCCTTTGGAAAGGACAGTCTTCCTTTTATAGGTTCTGTCCTTCCTGGAAAAGTGTCCTCCTACTTGTCCTCCTTTTCAATATTTTATAAAACTGATCTGTTAATCTCTATTCAGAGACGAACCAAACATGTTTCCAATATGTCGAAGAATGGTCTGAAACAAATATCACAGGAAAAGTCTTCAATGGTGCTTTTGACTTCATCGCAAGTAAATTGGGCAGATATAGAAAATTGTGTTGAGTTTTTATCGAAACAAATGCCTGCTCTTAAAATCGATGATAATTGTTTGTTGGAAGAAATTAGAAGACTGAATGTATATTTAAATTCTAATAAATTGTAATAATATAAAATCAGCATGCTGGAATTGATAAAAGGTGGGTGGAAATACTTAACAATTTCAAAAATGAAAACTTTCCATATGATAATTTAGTTATTTTTGTTGAATTTACGTTGGAACTAATGTAGCAGTTGAAAGAGTTTTTCCAGTTGGTAATGATTTTGGGGCAAGTGAAAAATCAAGATTGAATGTTGATAGCTGCAGTACGTATGCATTAGTATGAAGCATAGTATTTTAGCATTATAGTATTTTAGCATAGTAATTTAGCATTAGTATTTTAGCATAGTATTTAGCATTAGTATTTTACCCCGAAATTTCCAATGTATTAGAAAATAATATATTGACAAAAAAATTATTCAGTGGGGAAATACTCGTTTAAGTAAATAATTAAAAGGAATTCAAACGTAATTAGAGTATTTTTATTTGAATTAACAAAATGTTTCATATATTTAATTTGTAACTTTTTCTAAAATTTCTCTCACGTTCAAGCACTTTTTCATTGTAAAAAAACTGGTCACCTTATGATTAAGAACTTGTGGTAAATACATTTCATACAAACAAAAACGAAACTGATGCATTGTCTATCAAAATGAAATACTATTTAACTTCTAATAACATTCCTTAAAGAATGTTATTAGATGTTATTCTTCTTCTGTCTTTCTTAGATGCAAGCTTATTGGTGTGAAAGTTCTGCTCTACTAATTAGGAATATTTAAAACCCGTAATTTTTTACATTTCTAACCTGGATAAGTTCATAATTTTTCGTGAGCATCCAAGTCCAGCTATATTTCAAAATGAATATCTTGCGGGCACAAAGCAGTTTATTATTTTTTGAATAGGAAAACGAATTTTTCCGCCAAAATTTGATATTTCATGCATCGATCTGTATTGATTAAAATGTCTCATTATAAGTTTTTTTTTTTTGCTTGAATATATATAGTTTGATTTTTCAACTCAGGAGTTAAAAAATATAACCACGTTAAGAAAAAAAAAGTTTTGAAATTCAAGGAAAGTGTACAAAGGTTTCGCAAATGATTTTTGCTTCGCGCGCAATTTTCCGTTTATTCTAAACTACTGCCTTAACGATTTATTTTCTGTGAAGTGTCAGCAATTTTGTGTTTGTTATCAGATATGCGTGCACTAGTATTATTGTATTTTAAAATTTTATTTTCAAAACAAATGGTAATTTATTTGTCAACAACGCAACTCGTTTCGTTTTTAAAAACTCGTTATTTACTGCGGAAGTGACGAATTTATGCATCATTGAACAGGGCAACTTTACACCAATACTGGCGACAAATGAAAATGCTTACGAAACTATAATAACGAAAATAACGAGTGATAAGGGTTATATTTTTAAAGGAAGATTAACTCGGAAAAACATACCAGTACAGGATTGTAATATTTACAAAAAACGTAAGTTTTGTCGTATAAACCGTAAAAATCTGGCATACAACGCGCACTTTTAACACAAACAAACAGTGGCGCACACAAGGGGGGTCCTAGGGGTCCGGATCCCCCTCCCCAAAGCCCTTGATTTCTTTTCGGATTGATTATAATTCTAAGTATATAGTTCGTAAAATTTAATTAAATATATGTTGTTAATGATTAATTTTATTATTTAATGCTAACAATTTATTCAATAACTAGTTTTTTACTGTTTTTTGTTCCCGAAAATCAAAAAAAATCAAAAGGGGGATACATAAATGGGGGGACCTGACCCTGCCCCCCCCCCCCCCTCTTTAAAAAAATTCCCTGCGGCTACTGCAAACAAGTAATAAAAAAAAATTTTAAGGTATTCATACTTAATAACAAAAAAAAAAAATTTTTTAGTTATTTTTTTTAAAATAGTTAAAATTTAAATTTAAAATTTGTAAAACATAGGCAGAACCATACTATTAAGAGACAAAATAAAAAACTATTTTCCTCGCCATTTTCCTTTCTATATAGGGTGTTGGACAATTTTTTTTTTGTTTATTACTATTTATTAATTCATTAAATGTAATTATTCTAATAAAATAGTAAAAAAAAAAAATCACATGCTCAGAGAAATTATGTCATCCCAGATGGGATTCGATCGCACGACCTTTGGATTAGAAGTCCAACGAGAAATATATGTGTGCATTTTGACCTCTATATAACGTAGTCACTAAACCCCGAAAAAAAAATCTTTATGTGGAAAATTCATTATATAGAGGTTCATCTTTCCATTTTCTTTATAAGCAACAAAAAAACAAATTTTAAACTCATAAACACTATATATTAAAAAAAGTAATTATTCACACCTTTTTATAAATTAATATATATTTATTTTATATATCTTGCTTATATAAAAAAATGAAAAAGAAAAGACAAGAAAGAAAAAAAAACCTCAAGGAAAGTTTCTTTTCAAGCCTTTATCCACTTCCTGAAGAATTTAATTTTTTTCTTTGATGCTCACGCATTTGTGTTTTCACATTTTCGTGCCACAAGAAACGAGGCCACCAGTACGACTAAATAACACTACAAATGAGCACTATTCAAAAACGGGGGCACGGACAACTTTGGGGGGTAAAAAATATCTAAAAATTTTTTAGAACGGACAATGGGGGGTTTAAAGGTTGCCCTTTTGGGTGAAATGCCCAGAATTCACGTTTCGGGGAGGGGCTTAATAAAACCAGCTCAAGATTTTATACCCCCATAAAATGGGTTATAAGAAAAAAAACTTTAAATGCTGAAATACTTGAAAAAAGAAAAGAAATGAACCAAAAAAAAAAATTCGTTATACAGAAAAAGCACTTCGCTATTGGGAGGTTTTTTTTGAAGAAACCAAAATGTTCTTGGTTCCAAGAAAAAGTTCGCTATTTCGCAATATAGAGGTTCGTAATATGGAAGCTCGACTGATTAATATTTTAGGGGAGAGTGGGGAGATAGTGAACTAATAGCAGGAATTGAAAAATGTTTGAGAGAAATTTGTGGGGGCGGATTACACGCTGGGTAGTAGTCAAGGTCATGAACTCATAGTTGGCGTGTCATGAGTTCGAGCCTAGTGCTGCTGAAGACTCGCCGTATAGAGGAGGACGATGCATGTCAAATCTCAAACATCCTCCCCTTGGTGTGATGTGGAAATTGGGAGAGAGACATGCCAGCTCATGTGTCATCCTCGTTACTTGATTTTGGTTAAAAATTACGAAGTCCGTCTCCAATAAGCCTCATCTTAGTCAAAAGTGTGACGTTAATATAACTCGCACTCACTTAATACTGCTTTATTGCTTGTAGCGGCGAGACTCAATTCCTTTTTAAACTTGCTTAGACGGACACACTCACGATCGGCCCGACTTCCACAGTGCGATGCTTGTCACTGTTTGTACTTTCTGTGCCTCTCTAAAAAGTTTTATCTTAAAATTATTAATTTTTACTCAGAAACTTTTAACATATAAAAACCATTAATGATTTTTTTTAACTTTCATAATAATGCAAATGGGTTACGGATATTTTACTTTATATTAGACCTTTCGTGGACCCTCCTAACACTGTCTACGTACCCACAAATTAATTTTAATTTTCCCCGAACGCCCAGGGGTCCGTAGGAACCACTTACAGAACCTATGATGTAGGCCATAGATTCCCAAACTTTTTCTCTCATAGAATCCTTGCTGTGTTTTTTGGTTTTGGGTAGACCCTGATTACCTAACATTGAATTTTTGCAAATCTATCAACTTAAATGTCTTTTCGACTGCTGGTTTACTTAAAAAGATTTAAATATTTAACTGCAGTGAAGTATAGTGTTTAAAACTTAAGATTGATCAATTAATTGACTTGAAAATTAATTAAGTTAAAATTTAATCGATACATAAAACAGCTGTTACATAAAGTAACTGATCAACGAACAAATGTTTTTAATGGGATGGATGATTCTGGTGCTTCAATAGCAAATTTTCCCCATTTGGCATCAATCTTGTCACGTTTAATGTCCTTTTCTGGCGGATTGTCAGTGGCTAATTGAGAAACTGGGAAACTTCGCGATGCCCAATATTATTCTCCTTTAGCTTAATTCTGCCTAGAAAAGCTGAAATGTTGGTCTCTTTTAGTAAAATTTCTGCTGTCACATCGTAAATGCAAATTATCCTCATTAAATTTAGTAAAAAAATCTGTTGAGTAGATAATATCTGGGTTCCATTTGATTAATTTTTTAAAAAATTTAAATCATGATCTGGTTATGATAGACCCCATCAGGGGCGGCTCTAGGGCCGGGCAATCCGGACCCCTGCCCGGGGCGGCAAATTTTAACTGCGGCGTTTGGATAGAATTTGAAAAATAATTTTTTTTGTTACGAAGAATTTGATATGTTTTCTGAAATATTATTGGGTGTGAATTTGGTATTGCATTCAACGTATTTTATTATTTTTATTTTGTACTTTGTATATTTAATGACAGTTTTCTTTCATGTTGAAACTTGAAGGGTTCGAGGCGGGAGTATTTGTTAAAGTATGAAATTTAAGATATGTTTACACATCTTTCACTTGTAAATTTCTCCCCATCCCGGAGTGAGGTCACAACGGACATTCGTTTTGATAGACAGAGCAACAGGATATGCTTTATTTTAGTCCTGAGTGTAGTTGCTGTAAGTTAAACACTTGCAGTGGCGGACCCCCAAACCCTTCATTTTTTTTCCGATTGATTACAATTTTAAGTATATAGTACGAAAAATTTAATTAAGTATTTGTTATTAATGATTAATTTAATTAATTAATGCTAATTATTTATTCAATAATTAGTTTTTACTGTATTTTGTTCCCGAAAATCGACAAAATCAAAAGGAGCATGATACAAGAATAGTGAACTTTCGACCCCGGACCCAGCCCCCTTGAAAAATTTTTGTGTACGCTACTGAAAACTTGTAATTTCAACCATCAGTAGACTATTTTTCGAAGAAATAGGCCTGCTCTGAAACTGACGATTCCTTCTCTTATATTTCACTCGTTTGATATAATAACAAATAATGATGTCCTTAATTTCGAATTATTTTAAATTTTTTAAGACATAAAATAATATATATATATATATAAGAGAGAGACAGGAGAGTGGCACACATTTTCCATTTTTGTCCGGGGCGACAAAACTACTAGAGCCGACCTTGACCCCATTTGCGCCTCTTGGACGCCCAAATTATTTTTTTCGCTGTCATGAACCCTTTGCAGGTTTTCATAGACCCCTGAGGCTCGATATAGACCACTTTGGGAATCACTGATGTAGGTGATGCGAACGCACATTTCCGACGCGAATTTTTTCTAACTTTAGAAGCTGTCACGCTGCCGATGAGTGTTACTGACACCTTTGTGACAAAAGATAGAAAAACTTGAATAACGCCATAACACTAAATATTGCAAAATCTTGGCGAATTCAAGAACCGGGGGAGCAGAAAAGTGATCACATATCAGTTTAGAGAAGGCCTTTGTAAAATTTGATAGAACAGCTGTGCGCCATCACAAAAGAAGTGTTTCAACTTTGCTTCCTACAATGGTGAAATGGTTGGGAGAAGAAGGCAACATTCAAATGAGACTACCTTGGATGAGATTAGTACAGTGCTTCTCAAACTTTCCATATTGCGACCCAATATTCAATCATTATTTTCATCGCCCCCCCATACAATAACAATGTGTTTATTTCAATAATAATGTACTTTGACGCTACTTTACGACTTTAACCTCTTAGGTGTCACATGCGTATATAAACGTCTCGCGCTCAGCCAGTGCTTTAATTGCCCCGGACGTTTGATCTTTTCTGTGCACTGCTATACATAAAACTATTCCGAAAGCTTTGGAGTGCAATAAAAGGACCTTGACAGGTTTGCGACAGATTTACTTATTTCAGAGGATTGCTTATTTATTCTCTTTCTAAGCCCCCCCCGCCAAATACACCACATGCACTCGGCTATGTGTTACAAAACGGTGGGATTGAGAAGTGAATCATGTAATTTTTAATTGGCATTGAAGAGATTAATTATAAGCTGTACAAATTATCAAGATAAGTGTTAATTTTTGCATATAATTTTGCATATGACAAGACCTTGGGGTCTCACTGGTAATTATTAAACTTGTTCTTAACTTAGTAGTTAACTTAGTATTCTTAAATTAATTATAAAATAAATTGATATATTTATAAGTGTATTATATCAGTATAAATATGTATTTCATTTTTTATTATGTCAGAATATATTTTTTTATTTTGAGTAAATTAATAATTTTTTTAAATCTTTTGTTTTCGACTTCCCAATATACTCGCCCCCTCAGGGTTATCACGCCCCCTAGGGGCCCCACAGTTTAAGAAACACTAGATTAGCATAATATCGTGGTATCTGAGTACTTTTATGAATAAATATCGATTCTTTAATCATAATCGATCATTGAAAATTAATTTCTAAGAAATTTTGATACTCAGCAGCTTTTCCAAAAATCTCTCTCATGAAATCTCATTTGACCTCATATCGAAAGATCTTCTTTGAGTGAGTGTTTGTTGACTGTAAAACCACACGACGTTTATTAGCGACAGACCTCATAATTAACCACGGTCAGGTGACGAGGATGACACTAGAGCTGGCACCTCACTCTTTTCACTTCCTTCCACGCCAACGTGAGGGACTTTGAGTCAAAAAGATTTAATGGGCAGCAGCTGGCTCTACGTGGCATGTTTTCAGTGCCACCGAGACTCAAACCAACTGCTCGAAAACGCTGTCCACAAGTTCAGGAACATGACCACTAGACTACCTCGATTTCGAAAGATCTTCACATGAGTTTACTTGCCAAGCAAAAGCATTTACATAAGAGGAATTCTGGAGACTTTAATATTCTTAATTCACATCATTTTAAATTTTGAAAGATGAATTATAACTCTTTATCCAATAATCCTTAGTTAAGGTCTCAGGGGTGTTCAATTTCTCTAGAGGGCTGAAAATATAAACAATTTTCAAACAGATAAAATTCTTTTAAATTTAAATTAAATAATTTGAATCTTTTACACATTATTTATAAGGGACTGGGGCTTCAGAAACGTATAAAATGTCTAAAATATAATCATAATTTTAAAAATTATAAGCATATAAAGAGATTCTGCAATAAATATTAAGTAATTTTTGCGTTGCGCACGCTGTTTTCTAAAATAGTATCCTCTGATGTATAAAACTTTATAGAATTATATATAAAAGGTATCATACTCTTTAAACCCTACATCATTTAAGAATAGTATATCTTTGGTGTGTATTTCAAAATATTTAAAAATATTGAAATTTTTTTAAAAAAAATTTTGAAAATGTGATTTTTTTATTTTTTAAAAAATATAATTTATTATTCTACTAATATAATATTACTAAAGTGTAATAAGGATACATTTAACTTTATAAATCAACTTATAGCTAGTAATTAAAGCTAATATTTTAGAAAATAGCATGCACAACGTAAAACGTAGTAAACATTTTTATAGAAAAGTTTCTTATTTTCATATGCTTATAGTTTTATAAAACTATGATTATATTTTAAACATTTTATACTTTTTTGAAGCCCAGTCCTTTATAAATAATGTGTAAGAGATTCAAATTATTTAATTTAAATTTAAAAGAATTATACCTGCTTGAAAATTGTTTATATTTTCACCGCTCTAGAGAAATTTAACATCCCTGAGACCCCTTTTAAAACTAATTGATAAAATTTAGAAAATAGTTAATTGAAGAAGCTACGATTTCGCAGCAACAATTTTACTCCAGAAAAGATTTGAACTCGAGCAAGATGGAAGCTAATAATTCCATACCAGCTTCCTGATTGGTCGATCCAAGTGGGGAGGGGTTAGAAAATTAATCCGTTGAGTGCTTTCCGCGAAAATATATTAATCAAATTAACTCTACGTAGATTGAGCATCATCTTCCGTGAAAAAAATTAAGTACATTCTATAACAACATTATGGACTATGGACTACCAAAACAACAGAGCTGTTGCGGAAAATATAAAGCTTAATAATTACCATTTTGGCTTGGGGCCAAAGACTTGGGATAGTAATATGATTTCATTATTCAATAATTAGATATTCGTCTTAAACCTTTTATCTATGAAACATCATGATTTTGCGACATGAGTACAGACAAACTTTCACATAATGAACCTCTATTTTGCGAATTTTTCTATGTTGCGAACTTTTTCCCGGAACCAAGAGCATTTCACGATTTTCTTCGTAAAATAACCTCCCTATAGCGAAGTGTATTTTCTATATAACTAACTTTTTCTTTTGTGATTCAATTGTTTTTCTCCCTATTTTTAAAATATTTCTTGACACATTTCAAGTTATTCTCTCTTGTAACACATTTTATGTTGGTCTTAAATCTTGAAATGGTTTTACCGGGAGCCTGACTCCCGTAGAACAAAAAAATTGCAGTAACTTTAAAATAATAATAATAATAAATAATAATAATAATAATAATAATAAAATGAACAGATTCTATGAGTAATTAAATTTAAGGATGTATGTGGTAATGTATGTTTAGAATTTCTAGTTATAAAATAATGTGTGTTTTATGCTTTAAATTAGAAAATGTCCGTAAAATTTATTAATTTTGCTATAAAATTATTTTCTTAATGTTGAAAGTACAGTGAAAATACTTCGACAAATTTTTGTTTTGTTTTCCGTGTAATTTTTCTTCCTATTATTATTTTTTTGATGGGTAAGATATATAAAATAAATATACAATAATTTATAAAGATGTGTAAATAATTACTTTTTTTAATATATAGTGTTTATGAATTTAAAATTTACTTTATGTGGTTTATAAAGTATATTGAAGAATGAACCTCTATGTAACGAATTTTCCATATACCGAACTTTTTTTGGGGATTTAGCGACTTCGTTAACTAAAGGTCCGACTGTAATACAGTCCTGGGAAAACTTTTAAGGTATCCGACTACGTCCGGAACCGTAATTTTGCAAAAGCGTATAAATGGATACTATTTATGATATTTAGTGTCCCCTAGATTAGAAAACATATATAAAATTATTTTAAGAATAGTATTACAATAAAAAACTGTTTAAGTACAATATTTTGACAAAAAATGAACATAGAATGACCCATTTTCAAAATATTCTCCTTTTGTAAAAAATGCTTCTATTATAATATTTTGCCTGTATATAGCTCAGACCTCTGTTCAAAGGCTCAACTAGAATTTTTGAAATATGTAGCTTAGAAGTGGGTTTATCCATGTTTTACGACAACAGAAATTTTAGGAAAAAAACGCCGATAATTATTTCAAATAGTTGTAACTCTCAAAATAATGTGAATTTTTCAAAAATCATAGTTGAGCTTCTGTACAAATGTGTGAGCTATACACACAGGCAAAATATTATTATAATAGAAGCATTTTTCACAAAAGGAGAACATTTTGAAAAAAGGTTATTCTAAGTTAATTTTTAGCCAAAATATTGTATTTAAATAATTTTTTTTGTCAAAATATCTCCTTAAAACAATTTTATACATGTATTCTAATCTAAGTGACACTAAATATCATGAAAATTATCCATCTATGCTCCTTTTTAAAATCACGGTTCCGAACGTAGTCGGATACCTTAAGTAACATTAAATTTAGATTATATTTTTATTTATATTCCTCCGCATGCTTTAAAGAAGCTATAATAGCTGAGTCCTCATCAGTGGTGCGCACAAGGGTTGAGGGCATGTGTCCCGAACCCCTCTGCCACCCTTGATATTTTTAATTGATTATAATCCTATATATGTAGTTATTAAAATTTAATCAAATATTTATAATTAATAATTGATTTTTATTGTTAATTATTTATCCCAATGAATCATAAAGTGGTCTATATCAACCCCCAGGGGACTATAATAACCTGCAAGGGGTGCACATCAGAGAAAAAATAATTTGGGGTCCATGAGGGGTAAATGGGGATCTACAGTAGTCGCTCTCATTAAACCAGATCGTGACTTTAATTTTCAAAAAAAATTTAATCAAATGGAAACTTTAATTTAATTACTGATTAATTTGCTCAATTAAATTAGGCTAATTTGTAAATGCAAGAGGACAGCATTTACAAATTCAGTGTTTCTGGCCGGAATTAAGCTAAAGGAGTATAATATTGGTCGCAAAGTTTCTCAATTGGTCACAAATTGCCAGGAAAATGACGTTTTAATCTATACCATGTTACAAAAGGAACTCATCGGAATAGGCACTAACGGAGATCTTAAAATAAAGTTTAAAAACGGATGCCAGAAATTTTGGCTTTAAAAAGATATTTATACCGAATTATGGAGTATTGTGAGAAAGGAGGAGTTTCAGCTCGGTTGTGCCCATCTCCAAAATAAAAAAATAAAAAAAGGAAAGAAAGAAAAAGATTGTACACTAGAAACCGCGGAGATTTAGGGTTAAACTTGACAAGATTGATGCCAAATATTGAAAATTTGTTATTGAAACACCTGATTCATCCCTCCCATTAAAAGCATTTGTTTTTTGATCATTTATTTTTTGTAACAGTTATTTTATGTATTAATTAAATTTTAATTTAATTCATCAACATGTGTTTCTTAAGTTTTAAACACTATACTCCACTGCTCTATTAGAAATTAAGTCTTTTAAAGTAAGTAACTCTATACCAGCTGTCAAAAAGACATTAAGTAGATAAATTTGTAAAATTCAATATTAGGTAAGCAGGGGTCTAACCAAAACCAAAAATCAGGGCAAGGGGTCTATGAGATAAAAAGTTTGGAAACCTCTGATTTCTACAATAATTTATTTTTACTGTTTTTTTGTTCTCGACAATGGACAAAATAAATGAATATGATTGGCGGCATATTAGGGTATGATACGAGAATGGTGCGCTTTCAACTCTCACCTACCTCCTCCTCCCCTTCCTTTTGAAATATTTTTGTGTGCACCATTGTCCAATGGACAACCCCTTTGGAAAAATGTGTCCTTTTTAAAAATTTTCTTTCAAATGGGGCTGCGGATTGGTAATGATCAGTGCAGACTTAGTGCATTCCCCTGGAGCTGATATTATGTTTTGATGTGGCACTATATAGGTGGATACCAATTGTCACTATATAATTTTGACGCCCAGTTTCCTTCCCTGAGGGTGGCACCTGAGCTCTGATGATGCAAAATTGTACTAGGAATTTCCTTTTGCCAAGAGCACCTAAGCCGCACAAGCACTCTAGGGATATTTAAGATGGCACATAATCATACGACATGGACACTATCGATGTTTTGCATCATGAAAATCTACCTACTTGTCCCGGTGTCGAAACTGCAAACTTCGTCGTGTAAGACCAACACCAAACATTCTACGCTACCCAGCCGGAATTGTTTTCAATTCCTACTATTAGGTCACACTCTCTATATATTTATTTATTTATTTATCTTGGTGGAAAGTTCAATCGTTAATAAAATACATTTTAAAGCGCTCAGTTGAGCTGACATTTTATATACATGATTATTTTGGATGACAATACAATAATTTAATTATAATTAATAAAAATTGATTGATTAAAACTAATTATTTAAAGATTTACAAATTCTGCCACGTTGGCATCATTTTTGGCGACTTAGCGACCCTTTTGGCGACTTTGTCAAAACTTGAAAAGGATTTTTTCTCACGTTTTATAGGCATTCAGTTGAACTGAAATTTTATATACACGATTGTTTTGGATGACAATACGATACTTTAATGATAGTAAATAAAAATGAATTACCACTTAATGTTGTGATTTTGTCCTATGTATATACATATTTATAGTAATTGTAACTATTTAATAAAAAGTAGCTAAAATAAAAAAAAATTGTTGATCTAAGTAGGAATTGACTGAAAAATATTTTTTATATTACTTGTTTTAAATTATAATTTTGAAAAAGACAGAAATAAACTACATAATACAGATTTCACGTTATTTATTAGTGTTTTTTTGATAAACGACAACTTGAGATTTAATCGATAGAAACTGTATCCTGTATGTAATATTTTCTTTTTCCAAGTCGCAACGAATTTTCACAAACATGAAATTTATAATGGCATTTTTTTAGAAACAAATATGAACAACAACAACAAAAAAAATCCCTCCAAGATTCTGATGCCGAAACTCATCGTCAGCACATCGCTATAAACAAAACGTGTTCCCATCTAAAATCCGAAACATATGGCTTGTTTGTTGAAGAGAAGCGGAGGGTGAAAAAATGTTATAACATCATTAAGCGGACCATTATGCTGCGTTCATTCGGGCGTGCAAAAAGCAGCGAAAGAAACAAAGATGAATGCCGAAAAAACAAAAGATGAGCTCCTCGCGACGTGCAAAAAGGGCTTTGTAAACCTTTTTTTTTTTTTTTCTTTATCGAAAGAACAGAGAGATTTATGCAATTTATATTGATAAAATAAATAAAGCAACCGCAAAAATGGGAAATATGCCTATGAAAGTCGTCAAGTCGCATTCGTTCAGTGTCCGACAACTTTGTTGAGCTGTTTTTAATTCATTTAAAGGTATCCGACTACGTTCGGAACCGTGATTTAAACATGTAAATGAATGTTGCCTATAGCTGTCTCCCTTTGCGTGGACTGAGATATCTTTAGCTAGCAAAATTGTTTTAAAGACAGTATGACAAAAAAAAAAATTATTTAAATGCAATATTTTGGCAAAAAATTCAACTTAGAATAACCTTTTTCCAAATGTTCTCCTTTTGCAAGAAATGCTTCTATTGTATTAATATTTTGCCTGTATTCAGCTCAGACCTCTGTACAGAGGCTCAACTAGAATTTTTGAAAATGCATAACTCGGAAGTCGGTTTATCCATGTTTACGAAAACAGGAGAGGAGAAATTTTAAGAAAATACGCCGATAATTGTACAAATGGTTGTAACTCTGAAAATAAGGGAATTTTTCAAAATCATAGTTGACCTCTGTACAGAGGTCGGGCTATAGACGGCAAAATATTTAAAAAGCATTTTAAAAAGGAAACAAAAATTATTCTAAGTAACCCAAAAAATTTTAAATCTTTTTTTTGTCTAAGCCAAAAAAATTTTTTATTTTTAAAATTATCTAAGTAATAATATCATGTATACTTTTAGACTTTTTAAAATCATGGTTCCAAGACCCTAAAAGCTTTTAAAAAAAAAATTTCAGGTGGTTTTGTAAGGTGACAAACCGTCCTTTTTAAAGGAGGACAGTCCCCCTTTTTAAAAGTTTTTCCCTTTAATCGAAAAGTGTCCCCACTTGCCCCCCCTTTTCAATTTTTTAAAAAACCGATCTGCTAATCTTTGTATTCAGAGATGAATCAAACGTGTTTCCCAAAAAGTCGAAAAATAGCTGAAAAAAATATCAGGAAATGCGGGTTTTTAATGGTGTTTTTTGACTTGTCGCAAAAAAGGGGGAAATTAAAAAGTTTGGTTTTTTTCAGAAAAAAAGCCATGTTAAAATCGAACAAACGTTTTTAAAAAGAAAAGACGTTTGAATGCATATATAAATACTAATAAATTAATAATTAATAATTGGATAATTGATAAAAGATGGGTGAAAATACTTAAACCATTTCAAAAAAGAAACACCCATATGAAAATTTAGTTATTCTTGTTAATTTTCGGGCTTTCCCGGAACTAAGCAGAGTTGAAAAAAGTTTTTAGTTGGTAATGATTTGTAGAGACAATGAGAAATCAAGATTGAATGTTAATAATTTGTACAGTGCACTTAAAAATTTAGTAAAAAGGATTTTTTTCTCGAAATTTCCGTGTATTATTAAATGATTTGTTGACAAAAACAAAAAACAAAAAACATTCGGGAAAAAAAACCTTTTTAAATAAATAAAAGAGGGGGTTTAAGCGTAATTAGCGTATTTTTTTTCATATATTTACGGTAATTTTTTAGAATAATTTTTTTTCCTCCTTTTTTTGTAAAAACTTCACTTTAGTCCAAACGAGTCACCAACACAGCAAGACAAATTTTGGGGGGGCTATCTCGCAAGGTTCCCTTCTAAAACCAACATGGGGTATCATATTTTAACATCTCGCCCCGCCGTATATATCGGTCTTGCTCAAACAAATTTTAATGACCCCACGTTTTGTACCCCAAATAATTTTTTTTTTAATGCGCTGCTTAGTAAAACCACCCGAAAAGGGTTTGGAATAAAAAAAAATGACACGAAGTGTTTGAAAAATTTATTTATTTCAAAAAAATTTTTGTTGTTTGGGCCTTTTTTTCCCCCGGGCTCGGTAGCTCAGTGGTAAAGGTATCGGATCATGGCTGGCGGTCACGCGAGCCCAGTACCACTAAAGACCCCCGGGGGGAGCGATCCCTTAAATCTGTCGAGAGCGAAAGTCCTCCTTTTTGGGGGTGTGGTAGTTCGGGAGGGGGAAAGCCAGCTCGGTGTCGTTCACGTCAGACCTGGTTCAAAAACCCTCGGTAGCTGAACTTTTTGACGTTAAAATTCCTATTCCTTCCCCTTAATGCTCCAGACCCCACCTGTGTGAAAAAAAGGTGGGACTGAGGAGCGAATCGCGTAACTTTAACGGCAATTTGGGGTTTAAAACAAGGCAACCATGGCACACGGTACAATTCTCAGTGGTACTCTGCACTACTCTACAAATTTTTGAATTTTATGAAAGTTGATAAATTTGTGTAATGGGGACCTTCTTTGACAAACATCTTCAGAATTATGGACATTTACGGAGTTACGCAAAAAATCCGAAAAATAAATTTACAGCTGCTTTGTAAATTATTGAATGTCATTGCTGGAGAGATTTAATTGTTTGAAGAGAGAAAAGTCCATGTTGTCTGCTTTCCGCCTTTGGTTTTACATATCTAAGTAAAAAATCTTTCCTCATATGAAAAATATTTCGTGTCCGTGAAGAAATTGTTTAACAACTGAATACTCAGTATCGTGTCAAATATTGAAAATCGCAACTTATTCCCCATGATCTTACGATATGAAAGTAGAGTAGTACAAGCACTAAGTTCGCATTTAAACTTTTATTTAATTTAACTCAGTGGCGCATCACCTCATGAGGGCCAAAGCCTACTGTGCCCAACTCAGTATAAGCAACCTTGGGTACTGGGGTGCATGAGCAGATGTTCCGGTCAGGTGGTAGTCTGACGCGAAAACCCCCAGTGTTAAGTTTCCAAGCAAGCTTGGTTTTCATTTATCGACCCACTGAAGGGATGAAAGGCTGAGTCAACCTTTCCCAGCCCGGGGTTTGAACATCAGACCTGTGGTGTGAAAGCGCGATGCACTAACCACACATTTTTATTTACCTTATTATTTTAAATGAAGGGAAATACTTATCTTTTATGTTGCCTATTTTTTATCTTAGTAAAAGGTTTAAAAATGCAAAAAATATGTAAAATTTTAATTTTTTTTACCTCTGTTTAAGAAATAGATATATTTTATGCTGTTTCTTTTTATGTTCAGAAATACTTTCAAATGATGAAAAATTAATGTATAATGAAACTGTAAATATCTATATCAGTGATTCTCAAAGTGATCTATATAGACCTCCAGGAAGACCTGCAAGGGGTCCACGTCAGCAAACAAATAATTTGGGTGTCCAAAAGGTGTAAAGAGGGGTCTACGATAGTTGCTCTCATTAAACCAGATCGTGAGTATAAAAGAAAATTTAATCAAATGGGAACGAAATTTTACCTGTTTAATTGATTTATTTACTAAATTTAATGAGGTTAATTTGCAGTTACAAGGTGACACAGTATAAATTTTATTAAAACAAGAACCAGCATTTCAGCATTTCTTGCCAGAATTAAGCTAAAGGAGTATAATATTGGATGTCGTGAATTTTCCCAGTTTCTCGTCCACAGAGATTCTACCAGGTAAAGGACATTTTAACTTTCTTTCTACATTTAAATGATCTATATGCAGATTTTAAAACTAGGTTTGAGAATACTTCGACTATGGTAATTACCGCAGTTGGCAATGAATTCATATGGTCACATTGAAAAAAAAAATGCTATACTACAAGAGAAACTGATCGGGAAAGGCAGTAGCGGAAATATCTAACTTTTAGATATGGACGTCAGCAATTTCGGCTTTAAAAATACATACCTGTTATTTATCCCGCATTTTGGAGTATAGTGAAGAAGTTTTTAATTGATTTTCCTAATGAGAAGGAGTTTCAGCGTGACTGCCAATTTCCAAAATAAAAGGGGAAAAAAAGAAAAAGACTGGACTCTACTAACCGAGGCGATTTAAGGTTAAAACTGAGAAGATTGAAGTCAAATGTTGGAAATTCGTTATTGAGGCACCAGATTCATCCCTTTCATTATAAACATTTGTTTGTTGGTCAGTTATTTTATGAATTAATTTAATTTTAATTTAATTAGCATGTGTTTCTTAAGTTTAAAACACTATACAATAGAATTAGAAATTTAAATCTTTAAAAATAAGTAGCTCTACACCAATTTTCAAAAAGACATTTACTTTGATTAATTTGCGAAAATTCAATATTAGATAAGCAGGGGTCTACCCCAAACCAAAAAACATGATAAAGGGTCTAAGAGAAAAAAAAGTTTGGGAACCCCTGATCTATATTGTTGACTTCTGTTCTCTAACTCACCATGCATTATCGCGGAAAAACGAATTGTTTCAAAAATGTCCTACTGTGGGGCATGCATATCATATTTGTAAATTGGTTTGGAACACCACAGCTTAGGAAGCGGGCACGCTATCTCTAAGCCACCATGAGTCAGTTTAAAGTTTTGATTGGCCATAGAGATGTAAATAAAAACGAACGTGAAAGCTATCATAATTCTGCCTTTTTTTTAAGTTTAGAGCTTTCAAAAATTTTGTGAGTTATAGAAAATATATAAGAATAATTTAGGCTAAAAAATTAAATTTGATTTTTTTGACCGATTTTTGGTCAATGGATATTTTTGTATTCGCGCTAACTTGGCTAAGAAAGAACATGTGATCCCACAATTTTTGTCCATGGTATCAGGTGTAATATCAAATTCTAGGCATTAAGTGAACAGCAAAAAGTTCTACATCTAATCCGAAAATAAACCAGTAACATTGAACATATCTTTTGATAACTCCAGGATTACATCAAAGTAAAATTTAAAAACTCCATTTAGTTAGTTAATGTAATAGCCCTTATCCTTGGTGAAGGATAACCATCACTAAATTATGGTAAAATATTCATGGCATGAGGTGAAGGCCTTTTCTTCTGTTCTTTTCTGCAGCACATTTGGAAAACGTAGCGCTGTCGTTAAAATTTAGTGCCATTTCTTCTTCCCCCATCGTAAGGATGGGAATTTATCTCTATTTTTCAGCATTTTTAGCAAAAATTTCAAACTTTATTTTTCCTTCTTTTTTTTCTTCTTTTTTCTTTTTTTTCTTTTTACCTTTCATTTCCTATCTTTGATTATTTTGTTAGTTATAACATAATCTAAGAATTTTTCCCGTAAAAAAAGTTCGGAACGAGAACTTCAAAAGTTTTAACAGTATAAAAACTTTATTATATAGTTACGTAATATATATATAAATTATTTAAGGTATCTGACTACGTTCGGAACCATGATTTTAAAAAGGCACATAAATGGATAATTGTCATGATATTTAGTGTCACTTAGATTAGAATACATGTATAAATTGTTTTAAGAACATTTTGACAAAAAAAAGTTATTTAAATACGATATTTCGCCTAAAAATTAACTTAGAATAACCTTCTTTCAAAATGTTCTCCTTCTATGAAAAATGCTTTTATTATAACATTTTGCCTGTATATAGCTCAGACCTCTGTACAGAGGCTCAACTATAAATTTTGAAAAATTCACATTATTTTAAGAGTTACTACCCATTGAAATATATAATGATCAGCGTTTTTTTCTTAAAATGTCTCACCTCTGTTGTCGTAAAACATGGATAAACCCACTTCTAAGTTATATTTTTCAAACATTCTAGTTGAGTCTCTGTACAGAGGTTTGAACTATATATAGACAAAATATTATTATAATAGAAGCATTTTTCACAAAAGGAAAACATTTTGAAAAAAGGTTATTCTAAGTTAATTTTTTTGCCAAAATATTGTATTTAAATACTTTTTTTTTTGGGTCAAAATGTCTTTAAAACAGTTTTATGCATATATTCTAATCTAAGTGACACTAAATATCATGAAAATGATCCATTTATGCGCTTTTACAAAATCATGGTTCCGAACATAGTCGGATACCTTAAGGAATAAGGACAATACATTATATCTAAATGATATAATTTACTAAAAAATCCCGAATGGAAAAGTAAAAATTTATAGGATGTTGTTTTGATTCTGGGCCAGCTAGATGGGTTGCATTATTCCAAATTCTCGTGGCATTTAAAAAATTCTCGTATTTCTCAAAGGCTGTCTTACTCCTGTTCAATCTAAAGAACTTAATTTAAGTAATTTTATCGAACTGTAAAAAAAAGAATTTGCAAACATTTATTTAAATTCAAAAAAATAAATAAAATTTTTTAAAAAAAACTGTTTTTTGAATCCGATTTTTTTTTTCTTTTAAAATTTACTTTCAGAATCTAGGAATACTGAAGAAAAATATTAATAACTACCGTAGACAATTTAATCTATGCTATTTTTTAGACGAAAATTTCCAATTAAAATGAATATTATAATAATCAAATTGCACATGTAACCCATAACATGTACCCATGGGTACATGTAACCCATGAAAGCTATGATGACAATTTTAATTCATCTACCAAAAATTAATTGTTCAATTCGAACTTTACGTTTAGGTAAAATGTTATTAAAAATCACCTTTATGGAGAACATTGGTTAGTCGGACGTAGGCAATAGAGTCAAATGCTTTTTCCTGTCAGTCCCATACCAAATATCGCTAACTGCAACCATTTCCTATCGTTTTCAGAAGTAATTCAGTAAAATTTGCAACAGTTGATAATAACTGTTATCAGTGGCGCACACACAAGGGGGGGGGTGTCCTGGGGGTCCAGACCCCCCCAAAGCCCCTGGTTTTTTTTCCGATTGGTTATAATTTTAAGTATATAATACGTAAAATTTAATTAAATATTTGTTATTAATGATTAATTTTATTAATCAATGCTATAATTATTTATTCAATAATTAGGTTTTTACTGTGTTTTATTCCTGAAAATCGACAAAATCAAAAATAGCATGATACAAGAATGGTGAACTTTCAACCCCGAACCCCGCCAGAAAATTCCTGTGTGCGCTACTGACTGTTATTTGTGTGGTTGTTAAAAGTGTGCGATCGGCGAAATATTTACCCAACAAATCAAAAAGTTAAAAAAAAAAAGTTTGGGGTTTTATTTATAGCAGTGGTCTTCAAACTGTGTTCCCCGGAACTCTGGGGTTCCACAAGGTATACCCATGGGTTCCACCAGACACAATAAAAAAATCGAGAAGAAATAAACATGTATGCAAAATGGATTCACGTTTTTTATGAAGTTTGTATATTTAAAAGTATATAAAGCTCATCCAATTCATCAAAACTTAAAATTTTATTTATATATAATAACTTTATTTTGCAACACTTTTTAAAATTTTATTATAATATAATAATAGAGTATTAAAACACACACACATTTTATCTTTAAAAATATAATTGCTACTAAATTGTGAATATTCTATTGTTTGCTATCCCGGGTTCCACGGGATAATTTTATACTCGTTAGTTAGCACAATGTCTTGCAAAACTAAAGAGTTTTCTAATGGAAAAGACACCTTTTTGCATTTGTGGAAAAGTCACCTATAAAGAAGGAGAGGAAACAACTTATTAGCATATCAACAGATTCGATATTAAAATCTAAATTTAAGCAAGAACAGCTTCATAATTTTAGGTTGCAAATTCAAGCAAAATCTACGCGGGATTTCTCACACAATTATAAACATTTTAATGCCATTCAGAACATTGTGTTCGAGTGAAATATATTTCTCAACGTAAGTGGCTACAAAAACAAAGAATAAAAACAAATTAAACTCGTAATATTGTGACGTCTTCGATTGGGGTGAACCCCACCCTGTCAATTCTTCTGAAGTCACTATATCTATTCATCCCCAAACAGCTGTTGGGTGACAAGTGCAGGTGGCCATGGGGTCATTGTTTGTTGTCTGGCCTCGGTCAAGCGCGGACATCTGGTCTGGAATTTACAATGGCTAGGGAATGCCGGTGACAATGGGCATTCCTGTATGAAAGGTCTTGAATAGGCGAGGCCTGTGTGCACGTCGGTGCATAGAGAGTGGGGCTGTGAGGCCCAGGTGTGAGATGAATAGATGAGAATTATGGCGCCCTTGGATTCCAGACGGACGGGGAATGTGTTTGTGTTTTCCGCGCAAATGGGAGACGAAAGTGGCCCGGGGACGAGGGCAGACCTTTTCTTTGACCTGCCAATGAGGAAGACGAGGGCAGACCTTTTTCTTTTTTGACCTGCCAATGAGGAAAACGAGGGGCGTGTGGTGGACCCGCCCCTGGTGTTTAAAAGGGGTGAATTTTGAGAAGAAAAGGAACGGACGGAGAGAAAACTTAGAAGGAAAACTTGAAAAGGGACGAGAAGGAGACTGGAGAAAGACTGGAACGAACGGAGAGGGAAGAAGCTTGGAGATAGAGCCCTGGAGTGAGACGGACGGAGCCCGGAAAAGCAGGGGATTGTCGAGTGCCTTGCGGAATAAGGATTGACCTCGAGTGAAAAAGTCTGTCCGCCCGGCTTTGGCCTATTTAATGAAGCTATTAAATTCTATTTAAATATTAAAATATGGCTGTGACAAATTTTCTTGTGTACTAATGACTGACGACGTTACAATATGTAATATGATTGCATTTAATCCCAATAGACCTAGACTTCGACAGTTCGTGAAAGCCCTCGTGTAGCTGAACAGTGCGACGTTAATATTCACTCACTCACCCACTCGACAGTTCGTGAGAAAAAAATCACAAGCACATATCCCAGTTACTAAGTATAATGCATGGATGGGTGACACTTGAACCATAAATTAATATTTTTAATGAATAAATTATATTTAAAAAATTATATTAGAATTTTTTAATAATAAATGCAATACTTTTTTTTTTATAGTTGCCTTTACATAAAGGGTCTATAACATTTTGATCTACTTTAAATATTATTTTGAGATATATTCTTCTAAGTATGTGTGTGGAATGGAGTTCCACGAAAACACTTTCTAGTTCTAAGGTTCCACGAAAGCACTTTTAAGTTCTAAGGGTTCCGTACGTTGAAAAAGTTTAAAGACCACTGATTTAGAGTATTTCTTCTTGCATCATATTTATTATTTAACGAACAACATATCACTATTGAATATTTTGAAGTGAAATAGAAAAACAACTCAGAAATCAAATGAACATCAACATTACACACAATTTTCTCTCAATTAAAGGGAAAAAAAATTCTTTAATATAATAATATTTATTTATTTATTGAAATAACAGAAAGACAGACGATAAATATTTTTCATTTTATGTATGAATTATTATTATTATTATTTTGTATTTCGAATATTTTATTTAAACAAATACAAATGAGTGAAAATATATACGAAAGTTGAAAATTGACGGTATAATTCAGATGTATCAAGTGGATTTGGGTGAATTTTAGCTTCCAAAAACTCTCGGACGAATTTCTGTTCAGGTTGTGTTGTCTCATACTGTAAATAAAAAATGCATTTAAAAACATCTGCCCTTTGATGAAATCGTTTATAAAATTATATTCTTCTATTTTCTAGAAGAGAAAAGAAAGGGGGGAAGTCATTCAAAAGGAACGTAGTAATATTATGTAAAAGCTATGTATGTTAAATATTTTCTTTCAAGTGTATATATATATTCATAAACGTTTTGGAAATTTTTTATAAAATAATATATATCTTCAATGCCGATTTTTCCTCAATAAAGTATTATTTTTATCTTATAAAAATTTTATTAGAAAAAGAAATTATAAGTATATTTAAAATAATTTTTATGTACGGTAGTGTATGCGTGTTACGACAACAGAATATTTAACGATATTTTAATTTTACTAATAAATTTTTAGTTAGATTTCTGATATATTACCTTAATAAGATATTTCAAAAGTTAACATGATATTTCATGAGTTAAATAATAATGAGAATGATAAATATTTATTTGTAATGTAAATTATTATATAATATTTTTCACACAATACCCTTATACAAATCTATATGAGCAATATTTTTAAATAATATTAATATTTTTCTTTAACTTTTTTAACAAATACTATTCGTTGATGTCTTCGAAACAGTTTTCAACACATATCAGTATAGCAGTTTCTTTGTCTTCGAATATTATTATTTTCCATTTTGTTTGTACTATGCTACACTTCTTTTTAAAGTTCCAATAACTGTCATGTTCAATTTTTAGGAAAGCGTAAGGATTTCTTTAGATTCCGTGAGCTATTTTTTTGTGTTTTACAAAAATTCTCAATCTGTATTCTTTATCCACATTCAGTTTGTATTTTTCTTTTCAGATTCAATCTGTTTTTTGTTTTTCTTCAAATGTTATCCGCATTGTCATATTCAAATTCAACTCTCCCTCCCCCCTGCTTTTTCTTTTTATCCTTTCAAAATTGTTTTTGTAGAATATAGAATGGAAGGCTGAAAAAAGGGGGAAAAACCTTTTCTTTTTTAAAATAGAAAAGAATTTTATTGATTCGCATTAAAAATTCGCAAGTCGTGATACGATGTTCTATACATTATCTTGTTGGAAATGACCAATTTGTATTCATTTCGACGTGCGAGTGTCATATATTTTGTTCAGTATACCAGTCTGTTCAGGTAATTTTTGTATTAAGGAAGTTATTTGGGGCTGCCAAGACAGAATAATCAAATGGTTTTATATGAAACGAGTTTTATAGCTCTCAAGCGAGTTATAAATATTCAGGTCTATCAGAGAAAAATATTTAAAGTGGAATTAGTTCTCAGCCTCACGCGAAGAAGTTAATTTTATTTTCTTAAATAATTTTAATGCGAGGCTTAACTTCTGGCCAAAACATTTTCGACATTGTTAGGTATATTCTACAAGAGACATTCAATGCCACGACAAAACTTTTAAAATTTTTTTTTTCTGAAAACATTAAGTTAAAGAAACCTTTTTCTTTGTTATATGAAACATAAAAATATTTTGCGATCCTATCACTTGCTGTTTGCAACTTCTTGTTGAGCTAAAAAATATCGCATAACTATATGAAGTTATATAACTTTTATATATAAATGAGGTTTCCATAGAAATAATATTCAGCATAATAAAAATATCTTGCTCTTTCGATTATTTCATTAAGCAAATTAGTATAAATTTATTTTTGTGATTTTATCTTTTTTCTCTCAAATATATGCTTCAGAGATGCATTCGATAATACTTTCATTATAACTGTTTTCGAATTTAATGCTACAGATCAAGCGTCTGAAACCTATGGTATGCATGCCAGATTTAACACGTGGTACAATTCTTAGTGGCACTCTGCTTCTTCTTCAATGGCTCGAAAGCCCTGGGTGGGCCCTGGCCTTCTCCAGAAGTTTTCTCCAGGCATCTCCGCTTTTGGCAACTGTTTTCCAGTTTTTGACCTTTAAAATATTTAGGTCTTTTTCAACACAGTCAATCCATCTTAACGGGGGTCTACCCCGAGGTCTATTTCCCATGGGCTTTGCCAGAAATATTTTCTTGCAGCAACGATCTTCGTTCATTCAAGCCAGATGACCAGCCCATTTAAGTCTCGTTAATTTGACAAATTTTACAATATCAGGTTTGTAAATTTTGTATTCTAAGTTAGATCTTCTCCATGATCCATTCACTTGGATCCCACCAAGAATGCAACCTCTCGAAAATTCCCAAAGCTTCCTCATCACGTTAAGTCAATGGCCAAGTTTCTGATGCATAAGTCGGGATAGATCTTATAAGACTTTTGTAAAAAAAGCAATTTAGTTCTTGATATGAGAAAACTGGATTTTAAATAACCCTTCAAGGCATAAAAACATCTATTTGTAGCAATGATACTTTTATAAATTTCTGGGGCCAGCTTATATTTATTATTTATATCTCAGTTCGTGGCACTTTACACTACACTACACTACAAATTTGTCAAATTTTTGAGTGGATGGAAATTGATAATTTTGAAGTGGCGCTTATTGAACTAACATGCTCAGAATTATGGAATGCAAAATATACAGAATTACGAAAAAGCTGAAAGATAACTCTAACAATAAATTAACAGCTGTTTTAAATTGTTGGATGTCATTGCTGAGGAGATGAAATTGCTTTGCGTTTTTAGTTTCACAAATCTATGTGAAAGGATCTTTTCTCATATGAAAAATACTTCGAGTTCACATAGAAGTTTTTTAACAACCTAACTCTCAGAATCATGCGTTGAATTGAAATTCACAAACTATGCCCTTGAAATTGCGATATGAAGTTAAGAGGAACAGGGAAAAGGTCTGTTATATATTTTAATTTTTTATTAAACTGTATGTATTGAAAGAATATTTATATTTTATGTTGTTTGTTTCTTATTTTAATAAAGATGTTTAAAAGATGCTTAGCATATTTACAATTTTTATTTACGGAGAAGGAATGGCTCTATTTTATGCTGATTATTTTTATGTTAAAAAATATCTTCAAATGATGGATAATTAATACAGAATAAAACTAAAACTGGTTTTTTTTTTACATCTACTTCCTAACTCTGCATGCAATTCTAAGGGAATCGAATTGTTTCGAGTAATTCCCACAGCATGACACCCTGAATCATATTGGTAGATTGGTTTGGCACACCACAGCTATAAAAGGAGGCCAACCCAATGCCGATCCCATCAGGTGTGCAGCGCGTGTACCGCACGTGCGCGGTCAAAACAAGGGGCGGCCGCATATAGTTCTATCTGTCAAGCAAAATTTTTTACGAATTTTTCAAAATGAAACTTATAATAAGTTGGATAAAAATGCTGTTTTAAATGGTGATTGAAAAATCAAAGTAAGTCCCGAATTTCCGATAGCGTAGGGGTCTCTTTAGGTGAGTACGGGTGTCACAATACTGAGGTGCCCTAGTGATCTTTTTCTTTTCCCGAGATGTTTACTGTCTTTGGTAAAACACGGGATTTCTCTTCACAAAACCCGTACCCTAGTGATCCTTCTATTTTGACCCTTCTGTCATCCCATTTCTCCTTCTTTTCAATGTCCAGACCACAGACAACATTTTATGTAGTATCTAGTTCCAATTAGTTTTTTTCTAATGAGAAAACTTGTATTTTTTATTAACATATTTTGGTTTACATTTTGTATTGCGTTAATTTAGTTTCTTTTTCGTATATTTCTTTAAATACTTTATGTTGCTTTATTTGTTTTTTATACGTGATTTGAAATTTTAACTTTTTAAACTGTATTATCAATATTTTTGCATATTTTATCTGATACTTTAATGTTTTAACAAATGTTTGGCGCAGTATAGCCAGATTTGGCTCTTGCACCAACCCTCCCCCCATTCACCTACCCTTAACACCATGAATTAAAGGAAAATTATCTGAGACTAAAACGAGGTCACCAATCTATGGCACGAATTTCACCAAATCACAGTTAAAATGTTTATTGATACCACACTACTTGTGGATAAATTCAATGTGAAATTATATTTATGAAATTTACTTTTTTGCTTAAATGTATAAAATTTCTCTTTTTTTACTTAAAATATTTTTTGAATGCGTTTTTTTTAAATATAAAATCTTAATTTATTAACAGATTTTTTTTCTTTGTACTGTTTATTTTTATAATTCAGTCAGAGATTATTATTAGAGGAGGTGGCAAAATTGATTCTGTGTTAGTGAAGCCGTGACAATTACAAATCCGAGATGAAATTTTGGATCTAATAATGTTTTGACCGATTCAGTAATATAAGAATAAATCAATCTCTGTCAATATACAAATGATTCACGATATTGATGATTAACTTTTTAATGAGTCAATTAGAAATCGCAACGAGGGTATAACTTAGAAATTATCCGCTGCTATGGATCCATTTCCGAAGATTCTTTTATTTTTCTTTCTATTAAAATTTATAAATTATCAGTTGCAAAAGATGCATTTCTGAAGATTCTTTTTCTTTTTCTTCGAAAGAATTAAATATAACGGTTCAGTAAAAATGAAATATAACGGCACAGTTTTTCTAATGCATCTGAAAATTCCATTTTTATTGCGTCTAGCATAGATAACTAAGATCTTAAAGCATTTTCCACGCCCCCATCTGAAAAGTTATAAGCTTTAAGGGGATGCCTTATGATTTTTTCGGTAATAAATCGAATAGATAAATCAGTCATAATGAAACAAAGTAGCAGTTGTGTTAAGAAAAATAATTAATTTTGCATCACAAAAAGAAAAATTGTTATAACTGTCGAAAAAAACCTTATTTCAAAAAAGAAACTTTTTATTTTTCAATTTTATTCAGCTTTGTTTCTTTTGCAACCACTTTGCTGCACCTCTGCTTAAATCGTCTTCTAATTAGTTACTTTTAATTTAATGAGGTGAGAATATGGAATTTTAAATAAAGTTTTTATTGGAAATATTATTCCTAATTCTTCTGACATTTGAAACTGTAAAATAGTTTACTTACTTAGGGACTCTGATCTCATGTAGCAACGATCTTAAAATTGAAATAAACATAATTTCTTTGGCTAATAAAAGTTTTCATGGCCTCAGAAACCAATTCAAGTCTAAGTTCATTTCTATAAACCCTAAGTTGAGCATGTATAAAATTTTAATCAGGCATTTATTTAATCTTTTATTGCTCTGTACGGAAGTGAATGTTGAACCCTCATTAATATAGAGCAAGGGTATCCAACCCAAATGACCTTGCGGGCCACTTCGGAAAAAACATTATAATCTCGCGGACCGCACATAAAAATATGTACTCATATATCTGATTTGGAAACAAAAAAACATTTATTGGAGTGAAAATTTAAAACAGAATGAATTATTATTATTGTTTTCATTTTTTTCACGTATACAGACACAGATAATATAATGTTTATATAATATAATAATGCAATGATCCAATAATGTGTAAAATATTACAGTCGCCATTTTCTTGAAAATTACGGTGTTCCTATTGATCTTTCGTTACTCATTGTTGAAATTTGATAGTACTGTCATTTGCGCAAGCGATTAAGTATACATTGCCCTTTATCTTAACCGTCCTGCATATTTTTTTTTAACTTTAAAAAACATCTCTGATTGCCTCTTGCTTTTTAGGCACTCCAAACAGGAAAGGAGGAGAAACGAAAGTCGCACACACAGAGAATCATGTATCATCCCATAGTAAAGGATATGCATCATGCAATTCGGAATTTATTAAAAAAATAATTTATTATAGTAAAATCAAATGTAATTGTTTGATAAAATATAAATCTATTTTAATCTAAAGGACATTTCTATTATCAAAAAGGATTTATTTTAAGGTATCCGACTACGCGGAACCTGCTTTGAAAAAAGCGTGTAAATGGATAATATTTATGATATTTAGTGTTTCTTAGATTAGAAAATGTATAAAAAATTTTTTTAAGGATGTTATTACAACAAAAATTATTCAAGTCAATATTTTGTCAAAAATGAAGATAGAATGACCATTTTAAAAATATTTTTCCTTGTAGGTTCTATTAAATAATTTTTTGCCTGTATGTAGTTCAGACCTCTGTACAGTGACTAAACCCAGAATGTTTGAAATATATTACTTAGAAGTGGGTTTATCCATGTTTTACGACAACAGCGGGGTGAATTTTTTAAAAAAAACACACCAATAATTATTTCAACGGGTTGTAACCCTGAAAATAATGTGAATTTTTCAAAAGTCGTAGTTGAGCCTCTGTAGGAGTGGTCTGAGCTATAGACAGGCAAAATATTATTATAATAGAAGTATTTTTCACAAAAGGAGAACATTTTGAAAAATGGTTATTCTAAGTTAATTTTTTGCCGAAATATTGTATTAAAATAATTTTTTTTGTCAAAATGTCCTTAAAAACAATTTTATGCATGTATTCTAATCTAAGTGACACTAAATATCATGAAAATTATCCATTTATACGCTTTTTTTCAAAATTACGGTTCCGAACGTAGTCGGATACCTTAAAACAAGAACAAATAACAGGCAAATACATTGTAGATTTATATATATGTATAAATTTCCCCTCAAATAAACTTCAAAATGAAAAAACTTTAAAAAAACCTGATATATTTAAATTTTTTTAAAAAAAGAGTCGGTAGGCCGCAACTTACGTACTGGCAGGTCACATGCGGGCCGTGTGTTGGACACCCCTGATGTAGAGGAAGAAAAGTTGCTAATTTTTGAAAGAAAAGGAAAATCTTAGGACCTGTTGAAGAGAACAATGAGTGCAAAATTCTTTACAATCATGAAATTAACAGGAAATATGGCAGGACTGATATTGTAAGAACTGTAAAAGCATCACGTATTAGGTGATTGGGCCATCTGTATAAATATGCCGATGTTTTTCCAACCAAAAATAGTAACTTTTTCGAAAATTGAAGGGAGCAGACGTAGAGGACGACCAACAACATGATGGTTAGACAATGTTGAAAAAGACCTCAAACTAATGGGAAGCAACAATGGAAGGCCATCGTGACTGATAGGGTCAACTGGAAGAAGATCAGCTAATCAACCTAGGCCTGTAAAAGGCTGTTGAGCTTATGAAAAAGAAGACTTCTGACGTGATGGAGTTTGAAACTAATCACATGTTACTTCTCTACATTAAAAACTTGGGATTTCATGATTTTTATAACATGGATAAGCAAATTTCTTGAGCTGCGTTCTGGTGTCATCAAATCAACTCTGGTGACCCGCTGTGTGGTAAATTTGTTCGAAAAATTGGTACGACTTTTATCATCGATTACGTCACTAACCCCCTCCTTCTTTTATCCTTGTGGCAACATCACTCAGCTGTTCTTTCCTTTCCTCATCTTTTAATTGCTTCTGTTTTTCATATCTGGGAAAATAGACATGGTCACAAACTCGTAGCAGCGAGTTGTATGTTCGATTTCCGGTGTCACTGTAGACTCGCCATGTAGATGGGCTAGTGCCAGTGACGCACACAAGGGGAGTGTCCTCGGGTCCGGACTCCCACCCCCAAAGCGTGGCCGCAGCAGCCGAGTGGTATAGGTATCGGATCATGGCTGGCTTTGTCACTAGTTCGAGCCCAGTACCACTAAAGACCCGCCGTGTAGGGCAGCGATGCACGCAAATCTCCCGAGAGCTGAACGTCCTCCCTTTGGGTTTATGGTGTGGTAGTTAGAGAGGGAGGCCAGCTCAGGTGTCGCCCCGTCACTTGACCATGGTTCAAGTAGGTGGTGTCGCCAAAAGCCCTCGTGTAGCTAAACAGTGCGACGTTAATATTCACTCACTCACTCACCCCCAAAGCCCTTGATTTTTTTCCGATTGATTATAATTCTAAATATATAGCACGTAAAATTTAATTAAGTATTTGTTGTTAATAATTAGTTTTTTGCTGCCGAAAATTGACAAAATCAGAAGGATCATGATACAAGAATGGTGGATTTTCGACCCTGGAACCCCCCCCCCCCCTCCTCTTGAAAACTTCCTGTGTGCGCTACTGACTAATGCACATTAAATTTGTCGTGGCTCGAAGTCTTCACGTTGGCATTGTTTGGAAATTTGGGAGTGGGTTACCCGTTCAGATATCATCCTCGTCATTTGGCCGAAGTTCGAAATTCCTAGGTACCTTCCTAATAGCCTTTGTAGTATTCTCGAGCGTGACATTAATAAGCACATAATCGAAGTACATAAACAAATAATCTCCTTAATTAGATTATTGAAACACATCTTATAAAATACATTAAAATATCATTTCCAGATGTAATTCGGCCAAAAATCTAACATCGTTACGTCTTAGAAATTATAAACTGACATTTTTCATTAACTCTGAACCAGCGTTTCATATTTTTTTTTTTCAATTCCTACACTATTACCTCGCACTGTCTATATATTTATTTATTTATATATTTGTATATTTATTTATTTATCTTGGTGGAATTTTCAATCGTTCATAAAATACATTTTAAAGCCCTGAATTGAACTGAAATTTTATATACAAGATCATTTTGGATGACAATACAATAATTTAATTATAATTAATAAAAATTAATGGATTAAAACTAATTATTTAAAAAATTACAAATACAGCCACGTTGGTGACTTAGCGACCCTTTTGGCGACTAGTGTCAAAACTTGAAAAGGTTTTTTTCTCACGTGTTAAGGCATTCAGTTGGACTGAAATAAAAAGGACAATACGATACTTTAAAGATAATTTAAAAAACTAATTACCACTTAATATTGTGATTCTGTCCTACGTATATATATATTTATATTAATCGTAACTATTTAATAAAAAAGTAGTTAAAATAAAATTTTTCGTTGTTGATCTAAGTAGGAATTGACTCAAAAACTATTTTTTTATATTACTTGTTACAAATTTCTTTTGCCCCTGTGTGTGTGTGTGCCAGTTCCTCGATATAATAATTTGAAACGGAAATCTCAAATTTTAAGCATTCTTCTGCGATCAATGTACTCGAGGAAAAAATTGTGTCTCCTACTGTACGATTAATACTTACTGTTTTGAAATCGATTTTCCAACTATCTCGTTAAGGATTTTTGGTTTACGAATTTAATGTTGTTCGATTTCGTTTCTTTCCTAAATGATATCGACCGGATGGTAATAAATCGTTCTGCTCTTCCGTTTATTGGATTCATTATCTTTGGTATACCTGGAATGATCAAGCGATCTTTTCTTTTTTTTTTATCTTCAAATCTATTAATAATTCCAGAAGATTTCCTTTCTTTTCTTGCATTCAAAGTTTTTTTTAATGTGTTTTATGAATCTTTCTTTTATTTTGCATAGAGATAGATTATTGATTGCGGATGGATGGATTAAATTTATATGCGTAACTATATCTATTGGGAAAAAAAAATACGTACACCCAATTTTTTTTTACATGGTACATACGTTCCTTAGAAAACACCGCAAAAAAAAGGAAAAAAGAATCTTGTAAAAAAAAATACGTGCAACGTATGATAAATTTGGAGATATGTTCCACAATTTTAAAAAATCGTGTAAGATGAAAAAAACTTTACATATTTTCCCAAAAACCATGCAAAAAATTCAGTAATGAAATCCATCCATGTTACATATTTATGAAATACAGTCGGATCTCTATTTAACTAAGTCGCTAAATTCTGAAAAAAAATTCGTTCTATAGGAAATTCATTATATAGAGGTTTATCTTTCAATGTACTTTATATAAACCAAATAAAACAAATTTTAAATTCATAAACACTATATATTAAAAAAAGTAATTATTCATACCATTTTGTAAATTAATATTTATTTATTTTTTACATATCTTAACCATCAAAAAAAGAAGGAAAGAAAGATAAACTGCAAGGAATACAAGAAAAAAGAATGTCGATGAATATACTGTATTTTCACATTAAAAAAGTAATTTTATATATCAAAATTAATGAATTTTAAGGACATTTTGTAATTTAAAGCACATGAGTAATTTTAAACATACAATATTTTACAACTAGTAATTCTAAACATAGTTATACCACATGTGTCCTTAAATTTAATTGCTCATAAAATCTGTTAATTTTGTTTGAAAAAATGCTTTGTTTCATAATACGCCTCACATCTTAGCAATGCACCAAAAATCCCTTCAGACATATTTTTCCACGTCTTTTCTTAAATTTTTCTAGCCATCCATCCATTGCTACCTAGAAATTGATCGTGTCCCAATTATCTTCGCAAATTGAAGAGCTTTCTTTATTAAGGAAGGTCCAGAAATCGCGGAACATTTTTTTATCTCGTATTGTGTGTATCCACTTCAGAACAGCCTCGTTGACATCTTCAAAGACACATGTTCTTTAACGTTTTGAATGAGAATCTGTAAAATCATAATATTGTAACTTATATGAATTTTTTTTATAATTGTTGATCAGCTGTTTGGAGGAATACCAAATTTTAAAGCAATAGCCTTTTTCTTGACACCTTTATCCACTTTCTGAAGAGTTAAATTTTTTGTTTGATGCTCAAGCACTTACGTTTTGACATTTTCCAGCGACAAGAAACGAAATTATCAGTACGACTGATTAACAATACAAATGAACGGAGACTAGTTCAAGGACACGAGAAAATTCCATTGAGGGTGAAAGGGGATATTGAAGATGTCTCTAGTGAACTGGACAGTGGGGACTAAGGGCAGCACTTCTTGGATAAAACTTTCAGAATTCTATTGCTCTCGACGAGTTAGGCCCCTAATGAAACCAGTTCAAGATTTATGACCACCATAAAATGAGTTAAAAGAGAGAATAACTAAATTTTTTCAGAAATACTTTTAAAAAAAAGGAGAACAAAAATTGAATCACAAAAGAAAAAGTTCGTTATTTAGAAAATGCACTTCACTATAGAGAGGTTATTTTACGAAGAAAATCGAGAAATGTTCAAGGTTCCAGGAAAAAAGTTCGCTATATAGAGGTTCGTAATATAGAGGTTCGACTGTATATACTAGAAGTTCCCAAACTTTTTTGTCTCGTAGACCCCTTTGCCATGTTTTTTGGTTTGGGGTAGACTTCTGCTTACCTAATATTGATTTTTTACAAATTAACCAAATTAAATGTTTTTTTGACCGCTGGTACAGAGCTACTTACTTTAAACGATTTATATTTCTAACCGAAGTGAAATATTGTATTTAAGACTTAAGAAAAATATGTTAATTAAATTAAAACTTTAATTAATACATAAAATAATTGATAAATAAGCAAATGTTTATCATGGGAGGGATGAACCTGGTGCTTCAATAACAATTTTTAAACATGTGGAATCAATCATGTCAGGTTTAACCCTATATAGTGTTTAGGTTCTAATAGTGTTCCCTTAGTAGTGTTCAGACCTTATCCCCCCCCATCCTTTCTTTTGTATTGGAGATTGGCAACCGCGCTGAAACTCTTTCTCAATAGGAAAAGTCATTAAAATTTTCTCACGATATTTCATAATTCGTGAGAAAATGAAACTATCAGGTGTGTCTTTTTAAAGTCAAAATTGCGGACATGATCCTTGTTTTAATAAAATTTATTCTATAACCTTGTAACTGCAAATTAACCTCCTTAAAATTAGTAAATAAATCTATTAAATTGATAAAATCTGGTTTCCACTTAACTAAACTTTCTTTTAAAATTAAAATCATGATTTGGTTTATGGAGAGCCACCATCATAGACCCCCATTTCCACCTCATGGACACCCAAATTATTTTTTCGCTGACGTGGACTCCTTGCAGGTCATCATAGACCCCTGGGGGTCTATATAGACCACTTTGGGAATCACTGAGATATACTTTCTACTGGATTGTGAATATTCTACTGTTTACTATCTCGGGTTCCACGAGATAGTTTTATACTCGTTAGTATAATGTCTTGCAAAACTAAATAGTTTTCTAATGAAAAATGTACCATATTGTATTTGTTGAAGAAAAACACCTATAATGGAGGAGAAGAAACAACTTATCCACATATCAACAGATTCGACGTTAAAATCTACAATGTGTTAAAAGAGATGCGTACATACATGTGTTAAAAGAGATGCGTACATACAATGTGTTAAAAGAGAGATTACCTTGAAATGTCCAGAAATAAAAAAATAGGAAGAAAAAAAATTGAATCAAAAGAAAAAAAGTTCGTTATCTAGAAAATGTACTTCACTATTGGGAGGTTATTTTACGAAGAAAATCATGAAATGTACTTGGTTCCGGGAAAAAGTTTGCTGTATATAAAAATTTGCAGTATAGAGGTTCGATTGTAAAAAGAATTCATTTTTAATACAAAAAAAATGTAATTAATGTACAGTTAAAATTCAGTCTATAAGTACATAACAACGCATAAGAATTCAAAAATTGAAATTAGAAATAAATCTACCTACTAACAACTATTCATCGCTATGTGATAACAAACGTCCATGTTTATAGAGAACTGTATCAAAAATGCTATCAGCAGTAGCTGTGTCAAATATGTCTAGAGCAGCGATACTCAACCCGCGGCCCACCGAACCTTTTTAAGTAGCCCGGTCATGGCCCATTGCTCTGAGAAATTTACTTATTTAAAAACATTGTATTAAAAATTTGGTGGAAAATTATTTGTCAAGAAATAAAATATATCAATCTTGGGTTTTGCTATCGGTGTCGTGCTGGTACGAATTGATATTCTTTTTCTATTTGTAACGGTTACGGTTAGTGATAACAGACAACAGTGGGTAGGCCCTTTTTATGGGTGGAACTTTTTAACTTTTTTGTATTTTTAAGCAAAAAATATTAAAAAAAATTTGTTTCAAGACAAAAACGTGGTATTTTGTAGTAAAAAACAAATCATGGATCAGTAATTGTTTGATTTGTCCAAAAGTCTTATTTAAAAAATACCAAAAAAACGGGGAATCATTCAATGAACCTTTTCCTCAAAATCTCTTTTAAAGGGTGATAAATAGACTTTTTGTTTTTGCAGAAACAACTTTTTTTTGTCAGTGGTAATAATATCACAGCGTAAAAAAGCATCCATGAATGTGTTGTTTTTTGGGGGTAATCTTTGAAACCGTTTAGATAGAAATTGTGAAAGATTTTTTCTTAAATTTTCGGTTTAGTTTCGGAAAAAAAAAAAAATAAAAAAATTATAATTAAAAAAAAACAGGATAATTTTTTGATCAATTTTTTAAATTTTTAAATTTAAAATTATTTTGGTCTTAAAAACCATTTTCTCCCCCCCCCTTCCCCCCATTTTTTCTCATTTGCGGCCCGCGTGAAATAAGTGCTTGTTGCGGCCCAGCATAAAAAATATTAACCCCCGTCAGCGCTTTATCGGCGGACAAACTAAAATTTCATTCATTTAAAGGTTGGTTTTTTTTTTGTTTTGTTTTGTTGTTACAAAATCTGTCATTAGTGGCGGTTTTCTTGATTCCTCAAGTTCCTTATATAATTTTTGATGTCCTGTTACAGAAAGCTTAAATTACCCAAACCCTGGGATTTCCGAAAAAAAAGAATTCCGACCGGGGTTTCCCGAACCAAATTCCCTATTTTCTTTCCAAAAATTTAAAGAAACAAGCGTATTAGACCAAGTCCCACGCATTTTGGGGGTAAAGCCATCTTCGAATTAAACTGTCAAAATTAGAATTAAGAAGAAAAATTTTGGGGGGGTGGGGAGGAATCGTGTTACAGCTAAAAAATTTGTTTTGAAAAAATTTAAAGGCAACCGTGTTATTTCAAAATCATTTTTAAAAAAAACTGCGGAAAAAAGAGTTGTATGTATGTTGTAAAAAAAATGCAACCTTTTATTTCAGGAACAACTTTGTGATAGTTATAGTTAATTTAATATACATTCTATTCTGTTTCGAATCGAGACCATATTTTGAACTTGATAAATTTTAAAAACTGAGTCCAAAAAAAATGTTACAAAAAAGGAATAATTCCCTTTTCCGTCGGAAAAAAGATATGATTGAGTTCCATATCTTATCTGTTCTTTCTCTGATATGTTTTTAGTTCATGTATTTAAAATTAATGAACTCTACATTGTTTGGATTTGGGCAAAGGCTTTGAATCCGTTGTTTTAGAAGCTGTAATGTCTAAGAAACAATGGACTACATACACATAAGAATTCTCTCTCTACGTCAAAAAATTGACTAAATATTATATCATGCGGCCTCATTAATACAGTTCCTTTGCTATTCGAAATTCCGATTGTGTAAATTAATAAAAAGGTATCTACATAGCAGATTGAAAAAGCGTTGAATTCGAATGATAAAAATCATGTGATTGTTAGTAGTGTATGAATGCAACGTACAACGTATTTAGCTCGTACTTATCATAGCATTATACTATAATACTATTGTTTTGACAGGTATATGGCTACACGACTAGAATTCAAAGAAAAAAGGGAGAATAATGATGGAGCTTGTTCTTTGAAATATAAAAAGTTCACATGTGCGTAGTTAAATTTTTATTTTGAGTCTACGGTTGTCAAGGGTGTTTTTTTTTTTTTTTTTTTTGAGTATCTCAGTTTACGTACTATCTCTTCCTAATATAAATATAAAAGGAATAAGGCATATTTTAATAATTTTCGCCATATTTATTTGGTCGGGTCCCACTTTTTGCTTGCGAAAACGTTTATAAATTAATATCCATATATAAATATTGAAAATTATACTTTACACACACAAAAAGATATTTAAATTTTAAAAGAAATTTTTGCATGTGCAAAAGAACGGAACACGTGCTCAAATGAATCTTTTTAAAACTCTGAAATTTTGAACTTTCTTCTGTAATTCTCTTTTAAACTATTTGGCGAGACACAATTTATCCACACAGATCCTGAAATTTTGGTGCAAGCAGCCTTTGAAATACATGTATAATTTTTAGGGATGTGGGAGAAATATTCCTTCAGAATTGTTTAAATAAAATAAGTAAAAAGAAAGGAAATAAAAAAATCTTTTATTACATATATTTTTTTAAAAAAGCAACAATACAATAAGCAGAATAGGCAATTTTATAAATATATCTCAAAGCAATTAACAGGAAAGCCACTAGCACTTAAACTACCTCTTACTGCCAACGTACTAAAACAAGGAGAGAAAAAAAATCACTGGCGTATCTAGTCCTGAGGAGGTCCTGAATCAAAATTCTTTGGAGGTCCTTTTTTTGGAAATGGGAGCTCTGTTAAACTACTGATAACATTTTGCGATTTCTTGCTTACACATGTTGGGGCCCCTGTTGCTTGAGGACCTCGTATCATTGATATGACAGCCCCGCCCTTGAAAAGAATATTACCCCAAATACATACACCCGCTATCTGAAACTCATAAAGAACTTTGTATTAAGAGGGAAATACTGCATTTATTAATTAATTTTTTTCGGATTTGTTTAAATATAACATGTGCCAGAGAAAAAAAGAATCAATAATAAAATACTTGGGGAGCAGTAGCTTACAGTGTGATCACTAAAAGTTATTCAAGCTCGCGTATTATTTCAATAATTTCGAGCATAATTTAAAACAACGTTATTACGTCCACATAAGAAAGAAAGTCAATTGTGCAAATATTGTTAAAAAACATAAAGGCGACTTCTATAAAAATATAGTTGACTATAAAAACTGTACATAGAAATCCTTCTACTTAAGGCTGTTTTCGGTTAATGTTAAGGAATAGGACCCGAATTTGGAACATTTTTTCAGATGTAAAAGAAATGAAAATTTAATATGATATTCTGGCTTCACTATCTTTTAAAGAGCGGTATTTTTTATCATTCTTCCCATTTTTAACCGAGTAGATTTATTTTTTCTGGTATAAAATGTGTTTCGTGTTTTTTATCCTATATCGTAATGTTAAATGGGCTACGCCTTCTCGTATTAAAACGAAAAAGAAAACATTCATGGAATATTTTGAAATTTTTAAAAACACTATATTGTTAATAGAGGTATGAGCTAAGATATTGCAAATTTCCATGGAAACTGAGGCATTTTTCTGTCTGAAAATGTGCTTCGCGTTTAGTTCAAGCTCTCGTACTTTTACTGAAGAAAGCCTTAAGATTTAAATCCAGCGACAACAGATGCAGGATAATCAATAGTTCTGTCATAATCAAAGTAATGTTTATTATAGATATAAGTTTCCAACGAGTGTCAACATATCTTACTCCTCCAAAACCACGTTTTAGAAACATCATTCATTGAAGGGGTGTTGAATATTAAGTAATAATCTAGAGGAATATGATATTTAAAGTTATTTCCAAGGAGTTTATTAAGGGAAAAAGTTGAAGAACCTGATTGACAATTGGCATTCCATGAGAAATAATAACCACGTTCAGAAACAGATGCGATGACGATGCACCTATACGATTGAAACTGCGAAGTTTAATGTTAATCAAACACGCCAGATAAAAAAAAATATCTCGAGTGTTTTTAATAGTATAATGCCGGGGCAAACATATCCAAAGTACGGGCTACTTCTAATTTTTTTAAGGTGTTGCGGTTCACCCAGTGGCGTAGGTGTGATAAGTTAAGAGAAAAGTCTACAAAACCTATTATAACTTAATAATATAAATACGGAATATGTACTTATCTACATAACTACTATAAAATGAACTTACACTTTTAAGACCGCGTTTAAAGCAAAACACAAGATAGAAACATAACAATGATAGCTGCAAATATAATAATATCAAATGACGCATTTCTTACGAAACTATTCAAAACGCATTAAAAAATAAAACATTTTAATCTAAAGATATTGCTCGTAGTTATAGTTAGAAGACTTAGTCTGCATACTGTCAACCAATCTTGAATATTTCGGTGTATAATTACAAACTGCTAATCTTCAGGCTGTCAAAATGTCTCGGCTGTCTACCGGTCGACCACGATCGTCTTAATGCCGCCCCCCGATGTAATGCTATGATGAACATAAGTTATTTTGTACATTTAGGGTATTTTGAACATTGTTTTCGCTTATTGTTAGAAACTAGAACCCGCCACATTAAGAGCATCTTTTCAGATATAAAAGAACTAAAAGAATAAAATATAATATTCTAGCTTCGCTCTCCTATAAAAGCAACACATTTTATCATACTTCTCATCTTGTATTAGAGTCAGTAGCGCACACAGGAATTTTTCAAGGGGGTCTAGGGTCGAAAGTCCACCATTCTTGTATCATGCTCCTTTTGATTTTGTTGATTTTCGGGAACAAAAAGTAAAAACTAATTATTGAATAAATAATTAGCATTAATTAATAAAATTAATCATTAATAACAAATATTTAATTAAATTTTTACGTACTATATACTTAGAATTATAATCAATTGAAAAAAAAAAAGACTTTGGGGGTCCGGACCCTGGAACTTTGTCGCCACTGGGTTAGAGTTGGGAAACATTTTTCTGTTATATAAAATGTGTTTCGTATTTTTTATTCTATACCGCAAAGCTAAATGAGGTATCCTTTCACGTATTAAAAAAATATACAGTCGGACCTCTATTTAACGAAGTCACTAAATCTCGAAAAAAAGTTCGTTATGTGAGAAATTCGTTAAATAGAGGCTCATTTTCAATAAACTTTATATGCTTGGTTCCAGCAAAAGTTGGTTCAAAATGTAGTATGGGGGCACTTGGCGCAGTCCTTTCTTTTGGTGACTAAAAGCGGTCGCCAAGGTACTTTTTTTGGAATTATTTATATTTATTTTAAAATGAATTCGATATCTCAACATGACATTTAGATAAAAATCGCCAAATCCAAAGAAAAATCGCTAATCTGATGTCCCCCATACTACACTTGAGGCAAAAGTTCATAAAATAGAGAAATTCACAAAATAGAGGTCCGATTGCATTTATAGAATATTTTGAAATTTTGAAAACGCTTTATAATAAACAGATGTATGAATTATAAAGTTGCAAATTTTCATGAAAATGGAGGCATTTTTTGTGACTGAAAATGTGCTCCGCGTTTGGTTCAGGCTCTCGAAAATTTGGCGAAGATAGCATTAAAATATTCTACTATTTTTGCGACCATAATTTTGAAAAAACGCGTAGATGAATAATTTTTTAAATGTTGAAATGCTGAAGCAGAATATACATGAAATCTTGCTTTAACTGTAACTGCTACATTTAAACTTTTTAAAAACAAGTAATTGTAACAAAAAAAAATTGTTTTTAAGTCAATTCCTATGTAGATCAAAGAAAAATTTTATTTTAGCTACTTTTTATTAAATAGTTACAATTAATATAAACATGTATATACATAGGACAGAATCACATTAAGTGGTCAATAATTTTTATTCATTATCATTAAAGTATCGTATTTTCATCCAAAACAATCATGTATATAAAATTTCAGTTCAACTGAATACTTTAAGACGTGAGAAAAAAAACCTTCTCAAGTTTTGACACGTCACCAAAAGGGCCGCTAAGCCGCCAACGTGGCTGTATATGTAATTCTTTAAATAATTAGTTTTAATCAGTTAATTTTTATTAATTATAATTAAATTATATTGTATTGTCATCCAAAATAATCCTGTATATAAAATTTCAGCTCAATTGAGTGCTTTAAAATGTCTTTTATTAACGATTGAAAATTCCATGAAGATAAATAAATAAATATATAGAGAGTGAGAGTTAATAATGTGTGTGTGTAGGAATTGAAAAACTCTATTTTGGCTAACTAAAAAAAACTAAACAACAGCATATTTTCAAAACTTCCTTCCATAAAAAAGCTCACGTTGGCGGGGAGTAGAAGTTTGGGGACTAAGAGTGCCAACTTTTCTTTTAGATGCCGTCCTCGTCCCTTGACAGAAGTTTAACTTTAATATAGCCCTCTATAGTGTCGAATTGTAACATTTATAAAGAGTTAATTAATGCATGAAGAAAAAAAATTCTATAATGATGTTATTTAGGCTATATATAGTTACAACTTTTATATCAAGACACTGGAGAGTGATTTTTCAAAAATTCGTATTAATTGCTGACTTATTGTTAGTCGAAGTGAGAGAGAGACCTTGTGCCTTGGGATATTTTTCATAATTGGAATGAACTCTCAAAACTTTTTTTAAAAATAGTTTTTGAAAGCTGTTAAGAGGTCAATGCAGTGAAACTGGCATTAATAAAGTACGACAGGAAAAAAAGAAATCACGCATTTTCGTTAACACAGCATAGCGTGTATGTATGAGTATAGACGCATAAAAAATTTATAGAGTTCTCCTTCTCGTGAGTTCTTAATATATTTCAAAACGTATTTTCTCTTAGATTTTAAAGAATTAATTCTTAGAATTTTTGAAAAAGCATGCATGTTTTTTTTATGTGTAACATCTTTCCTCTTGGTTGCTGGATGGCCGCGGTAGCCGAGTGGTATAGGTATCGGACCGTGGCTTGCCTTGTCACGAGTTCGAGCCCAGTACCACTAAAGACCCGCCGTGTATGGCAGCGATGCACGTTAAATCTGTCGAGAGCTGAAACGTCCTCTCGTTGGTGTGGTGTGGTAGTTAGGAGAGGGGATGCCAGCTCAGGTGTCGTCCACGTCGCTTGACCATGGTTCAAAATTACGTGGTCCGTTGCTTAAAGCCCTCGTGTAGCTAAACAGTGCGACGTTAATATTCAATCAATCAATCCTGGTTGCTGGATATTTGTTTGGAGTGATTTCGTGAAAAGGGACGGATGTGTGTAGCAGGATGTGACGTAAGCGCGCGCTCCTTGATTTGACCAATGAGAGTACGTGGCTGTGTCCTTTCGCTACCCTCGCAAAATTTTAGCAATTCTTTTGTAAAACTTCAAAGGAATTGAAGAAAAAGTAATGAACTTATATTAGTAAAAGTATTACTAAAACAAATTAGATGCATTTATCTAGAAATTGTTCTAAAATTTTAATGTTTTATTAAACTTTGAAAATTTAAGAGATTATTGAGTAAATATTATAAGAAAAGTTACATCTGTATGAGACAGTGGCGCACACAAGGGGATGGTCCTGGGGGTCTGGACCCCCCCAAAGCCCTTGATTTTTTTCCGATTGGTTATAATTCTAATAATCTATATAATAAGTAAAATTTAATTAAATATTTGTTATTAATGATTAATTTTATTAATTAATGCTAATTATTATTCAATAATTAGTTTTTTAATGTATTTTGTTACTGAAAATCGACAAAATCAAAAATAGCTTGATACAAGAATGGTGAACTTTCAACCCCGGACCCACCCACCCCTTGAAAAATTCCTGTGTGCGCTACTGGTATGAGACCATTATTTAAATAACAAACCATAATTCAAAAAGTATCCATGCAATAAGAAATATTTTAGTACATTCTCTAGAAAATAGCACAAATATCAGGTTCAAAGAGTTTTATAGAAATACATTTATAATATTTTGAGTTATAAGACTCGCCATGATAGATTTTGAGCAATTTAAATGCCCACTTCTGGTAGATCAAAGACCCACTTCCGGTTTTTATAACTTTATAAAAATTGATTGTAACTTGGCCTCTCTAGGTAGAGTAGAATCAAAAAAAAAGAAGTATGTTTTGTGTGTAAAGCCAAAAGATAGCTCTATTCAACAAAATAAAAAAAAAAAACATCTGTGTTGACCGAATTTGGTCATTTTCAACGTGTTCGGATACCTTAACTGGTTTTGACGTCCCCGCGTCCTTCTTCAAACCCAAATAACCCAAAGTTCTTTGACGGCCACGATTAATGGCAAAACTTTTAAACCCCAATACCAAGAAGAAAATGGATCGAATATGTAAATGAGAATATTTTAAAAGGATAGAAAGTTTATGAAAAAGAGCGGCAAGCCCAGAATAACGGTGGAATCATTCGATCAAGTGTTAGTCATCCTATAGCTCTGAAGAAGGATACGTTCATTTAATTAAATTATAAGAAAGTCTGAATCTTCTCATCTAAAATTATGTTATAGGTATTACCTCAATCGATGAAGGAAGGTGACTCTACAAAGGAAATATTTTTATAGGAAGTTAGATTAGTCAGTTAATTTATTATAATTAAGATAAGTGATCTTTTGCGCGATCTGACTTGAAAATAAGGTTTAATTGGTTAACTCTCATTTAAGAAAGTTGTTAAAAATTTAAAAAATTTAATTTTTAAAAAAGTTGTTTAAAGAACCCAAAAATGTCTCATCATTTAGATAATCCCACACCTCTACTTACGGGATCCTAATAGACATAGTCATCACAGGATGGCTATGTCTCAGCTTAAGATATATGTATTAAATTGTTTTCCATTGACAAAGTGTATTAAGAATCAGTGAAAATCTTAAAATTAATTCTGAAGTAGCAAAAGTTTAATTTATTGGTAGAAATGCCGCTATGGGAAGACTCTCCTGTAAATGATTTACAGCAACGTTTGCTTATTTCCATACATGAGTACACTCTTGAATATGAGCCAGAGATACACATAAAACCCCAAAAGAAGCGACAAAAACAAACTCCGTATTTTGTGACATGTTTGAAGATTAATAAAAAGAGACTTGAAATGATTTTTTTTTATGGGAAAACGTCAAATTTAACTCCGGTACCCCTGCGCTTTTAGGGGCATGCAAATCCCCGATTTATGGGGGGGACTCACCAACGGAAACGCATATTTCATTTTCCCTTTGACGCTGACCAAGGCGCATGTTCATTCGTGTTTCGTTTCGCTTTCTAAAGTTTGTATAACTATTTTTGTTGTTCATTTTTTACTTTTTCTTGTCAATATGGAACGTCGTAGGAATTCAACGAAAGTGATATTGATCAGAATATTTCCCGGTGGTCGAATATCAGAATCAGAATATTTGCCTTTGTCGTATTCATCTGTAAATGAATGCGACAATGAATCTGATACGGATTTATCTACTTATGATGAAGATGAAGAAATGGAATAACAAGTAATATAAAAAAATTTTTAAATAATTTCCTACTTTGAATGGATGAATAGAAAGTATTTTATTAACAACTGAAAATTTGAATAAGATCTAGATAGATATATATATATATAGTGAGAGAGAGTGAAAAAATAATAGGAATTGAAAAAAAGAGCGTGATTTGTCGGCATTGTTGTAACAATGCACACCCGGTTTGGCTGAAAAACAGGTTTTCGACGCCAACTTTTGTCTTTTTTTTAACAGTTACAGTGTTATAACAATAGAGACGAATCTAAGTTGGCATCAAAAACCTGCAAATAAATTAATTAAAATTAATTAATCAACTAATATTTGAAAAAACTGTCTTAACATCAAGGGTCATCACCACTACAAGTTTAAAAAAATTTATTTGAACTTGATTGGATGAATAGAAAGTGTTTCATTAACGATTGAAAATTTGAACAAGATAAATACATAAATAAATATATAGAAAGAGTGAGCTAATACTAGAAATTGAAAAGTGACAATACACTTATGTAACGCATGTGGAAAAGTGTTTTGTTACAAGGAACATTTCGAGCAATCTCACTAAGATTTGCAATTTTAATTATTATTTTCCAATTTTTGTCACCCAGACATTTTGTAACTTTATACAATCCCCTTAAAAGAAAATCTACCTTATAATGTATCCTGTGCTCGTTACATTGGCTGTATACCTAACAAAGCCATGTATCCACATGAGGTTATACTGGGATTTTGCTCTGTACATAGCATGTATCCAACATGCTATGCCTTAAGACGTCCCTGCTGTTGGACGTCTTAAGGCATGGGCCCACTGGGCCCGGGGTCTCCGCCAAAATGTTGGGAGGGGGGACCTCGTCTCATTCTCGACTAGGTTTTAATAAGATCATGATTTAAATAATTTCAACGCTCAAATGTTTTTGTCGGTTGTATTCTACGAAAAACTGGGAATTTCGGACAATATGTCAACTGTCTACATGTGATCAGGGCCGGCTCTAGCAATTTTGCCGCCCCGGACAAAAATGGAAAAAGCCGCCCCTCTCTCAAAATTATAATTAAAAAAAATTAATTGTTCACATAGATGCACACATATAAAATTTGAATATTTCTTGAGAACAGAAAAAAAGACAGCATAACAATATATATATATTATGTTAAGTCTTAAAAAATACGAAGTAATTCAAAATTAAGGTCATAGTTACCTGCTGTTATTATTTCAAACGAGTAAAATGTAGGAGAAGAAATCGCCCATTTCAAGAGGCCAATTTCTTCGATAAAGAGTCTACTGATGGTAGGGATCACAAGCGTTTGTTTTAACTTTTTGTAACTACACTCAAGACTAAAATAAAACATCTCCCGTGGCTCTCTGTCTACCAAAAACTCTTATTACCCCTGTCCCCTTTTGGATAGCTGACACCGAACATCGAATGAGTGAAAGGAATCTCCGTTGTGACCTCACTCCGAGATAGGGAGAAAGTTACTTATGAAAGATGTGTAACATATGAAATTTCAGATTTAACATATGCTTCCTCCTCGAGCCCTTAAAGTTTCAACATAAAAGAAAACTGACGTTATACATATTAAGTACAAAATAAGGAAATGATACGTTGAATGAAGTACCAAATTCAACACCCAATAATATTTCAGAAAATATATCAAATTCGATCCAAATGCCGCCCTTAAAATTTGCCGCCCCGGGCAAGGGTCCGGTTTGTCCGGCCCTAGAGCCACCCCTGATGTGATGACCGTCGTCCATGTATAGAACAAGGCCTACCACCATTCATCATCACTATACATTCAGTCAAACGGCGGTGGCAATCGGTCGATCCGATTGGTGCGATTGTAAATCATACACATTTATTTGTTTCGGGTTATTGTTTGTACGAATATTTGACAACGTCAGCTACGTACTGTCTACTTTTAAGTGTCCTAGATGGGGGTTACATTTGTGTAAAGGCCCAGGTCCTCAAGAAGTTTTAAAACGTTCCTGTACTACAGTCTTGATAACTGACTGCTACCGGAGGCTTCCACTCCACTCCTGAGCAAGCGCATATGGCTCTTTGTGTAAAAAGCTTTTGATACCATTGTTATCTTCCCTTCCTCACAATTTCTCACCAAAAGTTTGCCGACACCACTATTCTTTAACATTATCATACTGTTTTTATTGCATTAACATGCGTATTAGAAAATCTATCAACGTTTTTGATCTCATCATAGAAATTTTCATAGCAGTATTTGTCAAATATAAAAGCAAATCAAACTCTATATGCAAGTTAATAAAAAGGTACGTAAAAGAAATAACATATTTGTTCTGTTGTTGAAAAATGGTATTATAATTCTCCAACACACATGTAAAACCATCAATTTAAATATCATTCTAATGCGTACATTGCGTCACCATCGTACTTTTTATTAACAGTTAATGCAAATGGCGTTAAAATTGATTCGACATTACGCACTGTGCATAATGATACATCACTCTTTTTCCGTAAACACACCCCGGTTGAATGCAAATACACTTAATATGGAAAATATATATGTATGAAAATCCTATTCTTTCATTTGTCATTTAAGACATAGTCTCAAGGTTAGAGAGCTTATTTACATCGATTATAAAAAGATCTCGTTTGTATTCAACACTAGTAAAGATAATTCTTCTCCAAATGATCCTTTGGAATTTATTTCTCAGTTCGTTCCGATATCTTTAGACAGATGGAGCCTGGTTAATGTATTATCGATCTGGTTGTCGGTGAGTTCAGGCTCAAGCCATTGATTACCGAAAATGGATTTGGTTTGAATTTAAGTTGTTATGGAGCAGACGGTTTCAATCTCTTTTTCAATTCCTACTTTTAGCTCACTCACTCCCTATATATATATACTATACATATATATACTATACTATACTATATATATATATATATATATATATATATATATATATATATAGTATAATAAAATAAAATAAATACTAAGTGAGAAAGTTGTATAACCTACAAGGCAAAAGAAGGAAAAAATTGAATTCCAAGAAACATAATAATTGAAGATATAGAAAAAGTCTTCTAAATATTTATCTTGTTCAAATTTTCAATCATTAATTAAATACTTTCTATTCATCCAATCAAATTAAAATATAATTTTTTTTAAACTTGTAGTGGATGACACTTGATGTTATATAATACAGTTTTTTCATATATTAATTAATTAATTCAATTTAATATAATTAATTACCAGTTTTTGACACCAACTTAAATTCGTCTCCATTGTTGTAACAATGTAACTGTTAAAACAAGGACAAAAACGGCCCCGAAAACTGGTTTTTCAGCCAAACAAGCCAAACTGGGTGTGCATTGTTACAACAATGCAGACAAATCAAGCTCTTTTTCAGTTCCTACTATTAAATCAATCTCTCCCTATATATATATATATATATATATATATATATATATATATATATATATATATATATATATATATATATATATATATATCTTGTTCAAATTTTCAATCGTGAATAATATGCTTTCTATTCATCTATTCAAAGAAGGAATTTTTAGGAATTTTTTTTTATATTGCTTAATTTCTTCATCTCTTTATTTTATTACAATTTGAGCTTGAAGAGTTAACTTTCAGTGGCGCAATCAATATGTAAGTGTATATACCAGAGGTTCCCAAACTTATTTGTCTCATAGACCCCTTGCCATGTTTTTCAGTTTCGGGTAGACCCCTGCTTACCTAATATTAAATTTTTGTAAATTTATTAGCTGAAATGTCTTTTTGATAGTTGGTGCTACAACTTTAAAAGAATTAAATTTCTAACTGTAGTAAAGAGAGTATAGCGTTTAAAATTTAAGAAGCGCATGCTGATGAATTAAAATTAAAATCAAATTGATACATAAAATAACTGAACAAACAAATGCTTTTAATGAGAGGGGTGAATCTAGTGCTTCAATAACAAATTTTCAAAACTTAATAATCAATCTAGTCAGGTTTAACCCTAAATCTCCTTTGTTATAGTAAGTGCCCAGTTCTTTTTTCTTTCCCTTTCTTTGTTTTTGAGATTGGCAAACTCCGTGAAACTCCCTCTTACAAGGAAAAGCAATTAAAAACTTTCTCACGATTTTCGATGATTTGCGACAAGTATCAAAGATTCGATGATTTGCGACAAAGCCAAAATTGCTGACATCCGTTTCCAAGATCTTCGTTAAGACCTATTCTGATCAGTTCCCATTGTAATGTCATTTGTTTTTCAAAGCGACTACATAAGAGAGAGAAATCATTGTCTACTGTTGTATAACTATAAAAAAAGAAAGCAATCTCAAACCTAGTTTCAAAATATGAGTAAGGTCTTTTAAATGACCTTAAGGGCATTTAAATGTTAAACGTGGGTTAAGATGTCCTGACAAAATGTGAAAATTCGCGGTCCAATATTATACTTCTTTAGCTTAATGTTGGAAAGAAATGCTGTAATGGTCCTTGTCTTAATAAAACTTAAGCTGCCACATCTAGTAACCACAAAATTAACCTCACTAAATTTAGTAAATGTTAAATTGGTAAAATCCGATTTCCAATAGATCACTTTTTTTTTAAAGATTAAGTCATGTCCTGGTTTATTGAGAACCCTTATCATAAACCCCCATTTACACCTCATGGACCCCCAAAATATTTTTTTGCTAGTGTGGACCCCTTGCAGGTCTTCATAGACCTCTGGGGGTCTATATAGACCACTTTGGGAATCACTGGTTTTATACTATCCTTTAACCGTCCGCTTTGCTGGGTATATCATGTTGCTACATAAATATGTACTATATATATAACATTTATCGATATCTAAATTCTAGCATTAAGCGTTACATTGGTATTGAAAAACATTCTTAAAAACCTCACCTCTTGTTTAAGAAAGACAGGATTTGAATTTCTAAAAATGAACTAGAATGATCTTTTATGCTCCTGTAATTCTAATTTAGTGAATTTCCGCAACAACCGTTTTTAGTGGATCTCTTCACAGCAAAATAGACATGATTGCCAAATTTAAAGTCTTTAGGTTCAATAGTTCCGGAGATATCGTGATGAGTGAAGTTAGCAAGTCGCTTTTTCTCTTTATATATGAATATATGTGGGTGTGTTTTAAAAATCAGTTTGTTACGATAAAATTTTGAAGAATCAAATCAAATTTTAACCTTTTCAGGTACGATTTTTTTTAAAAAAAAAAAAAAGGTATTATTTTGTTACGATTTATTCATTATATTATTAATAGGATTTCAAAAAGGAAAGAAATGGGAAAAATAATAAAAATGCTTTTAAACAAGTAATATATAAAAAAAAAAGTTTTTAAGTCAATTCCTACTTAGATCAACAACGAAAAATTTTATTATAGCTACTTTTTATTAAATAGCTACAATTAATATAAATATGTATATACATAGGACAGAATCACAACATTAAGTGGTAATTAGTTTTTTTAAATTATCGTTAAAGTATCGTATTGTCCTTTTAATTTCAGTTCAACTGAATGTTTTAACACGTGAGAAAAAAAAACCTTTTCAAGTTTTGACACAAGTCACCAAAAGAGTCGCTAAGTTGCCAACTTGGCTGTATTTGTAATTCTTTAAATAATTAGTTTTAATCCATTAATTTTTATTAATTATAATTAAATTATTGTATTGTCATCCAAAATGATCCTGTATATAAAATTTCAGCTCAATTCAGCGCCTTAAAATGTATTTTATGAACGATTGAAAATTCCCCCAAGATAAATAAATAAATATACAAATATATAAATAAATAAATATATAGACAGTGCGAGCTAATAGTAGGAATTGAAAAAAAGGCCCATATTTGTAATTTGCTGAGTTTTAATAATGATTTATAAGTGAAATGATTTCATGCATTCTGTGCAAAACAATTCTTCACATTTCTCATAAATGTAACGAGTTCGTCTAACACAATTTTTATCGTGAAATCTTAGATTAAAAAAAAATTTTTTTTTAGTATTACGACCCATTCTGTCCAGCCTGATTTTGGGTTCAACTTTATTTATTGGATATTTTGAAATTTTTAGTAGATATTGCTGAACGCGCTTTCACATCAAAATCCGAATATTCTTCCTCAATCTGGAAAGATCACATTGACTTTCCGTATCAGATAACATTTTCATATCATCAATGTCTAAGCTTTCGTTATTTTGAATTGCGTAATATAATGAATCTCAGCTAAATTTCGCTTTCCCATTTTCGTTGCAATCTCGGTACACAACAACATAACATTTTATACATTTCGCTATACGTTTTCTTAAAACGTCAAATTATACTTATGCAGTTTAGACTGAAGTAAAAACATTACCTTAAACAATAACTGTACGTATGTGTTTTTTTATGTTTGTAAATTCTTCACTTATATACAGCAAACTAACAACAACAAAACCTAACAGCAAATATCTTTTTTTAAATTTCTTCAAATTTTTGAAACTAAATATGTTTAAGTTATCTGACTACGTTCGGAACCATGATTTTAAAAAGGCGCATAAATGGATAATTTTCATGATATTTAGTGTCACTTAGATTAGAATACATGTATAAAACTGTTTTAAGGATATTTCGACAAAAAAATTATTTAAATACAATATTTCGGCTAAAAATTAACTTAGAATAACCTTTTTTCAAAATGTTCTCCTTTTGTGAAAAATGCTTCTGTTATAATAATATTTTGCCTGTATATAGCTCAGACCTCTGTAACGGCTGAACTACGATTTTTGAAAAATTCACATTATTTTCAGAGTTACAACCATTTGAAATAATTATCGACGTTTTTTTCTTAAAATGTCTCCCCTCTGTTATATCGTAAAATTTGGATAAACACACTTCTAAGTGATATATTTCAAAAATTCTAGTTGAGCCTCTGTACAGAGGTCTGAGCTATATGCAGGCAAAATATTATTATATAATATAGAAGCATTTTTCAAAAGGAAAATTTTAAAAAGTATTCTAAGTTATTTTACCGAAATATTGTATTTAATATTTTTGCCAAAATGTTCTTAAAAACAATTTTTATACATGTATTCAATCTAAATGGCACTAAATATCATGAAAATTATCCATTTATACGCTTTTTTAAAATCACGGTTTCGAACGTAGTCGGATACCTTAATATATTAGATAATATATTTCGAACAAATATCAACAATTAGTTCAAATAATCCAACAACACTCTGATTTCATAATCCTCACCTTAAACGGTATCCTGTACCGTACACAAGGAAAAGGGGGAGAGTCTCCCATTACCCCCTCCTCCAAAGCCCTTGATTTTTTTTGATTGATTATAATCCTATGTACATAGTACGTAAAATGTAATTAAGTATTTTTATTCAAAATTAATTTTATTAATTAATGCTACTTATTTTTTCAATAATTAATTTTTTACTTTTTTTTTGTTTCCGAAAATTGACAAAATTGAAAGAATATGTTGGGTGGCGTATTGGAGCATGATACGAGAATGGTGGACTTTCGACCCCCCACCTTGAAAAATTCTTGTATGCGCCAGTGGTATATACTGTTACAAGTACAGAAAAATAATAAGGTTTGTATTTTTCTTGTTGAAAGAGAGAGATTCTGAAGTGAATAATTTATTATTAAATTAGTGTTCTTTTTTTATGAAGGATAGTAATTATAATTATAAAAAACTACATGTGTCAATATATGTGGTTATAAGGGCGTCAAGAGGTTGATAAAACATGTTTCTTAAGTCGAAACATCGAATTCGTCTTTAAAGATTGCTCTGATTTCACATGGCAACCTATTATAATTAAGTTTTCGTTATAACGTTGCCATATTGGCGCACTCAGCAAATAATCTTCTCCAAGCCCGCTGTCTTATGCAAACATTTTAAATAGAAAAATTGTTTGACTCAAAAAATATGCAAGAAAGCTAAATTACGAACAAAAATTCTAAGCAATTTGATTATATTTTAATTCTTTCTTGAATTCCTGATTACGTGCAAGTCACAATTCATCAATGGATTGGTCAAAAAGAAATATTTAATTTTTGTATGAGAGTATTTCTTTAACCTAATACGAAGTATATTAGAAATTTATTTGCCATGCTACATTTTTGAAAATTAAATTCATTATTGAAAAAAATTGAATTTTTGTACTTTATGTACAGCGTTCATAACCCAAATGAATGACTAAATAGCGTTGAATAATAATAATAATAATAATAATTCCAATTTATACTACCTATTATTAGTCGTAATAGCACTCGATCGTTAGTTAAAAAGAAGCTGTAAGTGTATTAGAATTTATTTATTAACGTAAACTTTAAAAAAATTGTTTAATAGAATGTGAAATGAAAAGATTAATAAAAACTCTTTGAAAACGTTTATAACTATGCAGTGGAGTACACAAGGGTGGGGGAGTCCCGGGTCCGGAACGCCCCTCAAAGCCTTTGATTTTTTTTCGATTGATTATAATCCTATGTATATAGTACGTAAAATTTAATTAAATATTTGTTATTAATAATTAATTTTATTTAATTGATGCCAATTATTTATTGAATAATTAATTTTTTACTGTTTTTTGTTCCCGAAAATCGACAAAATCAAAAGAATAGGTTGAGCGGCGTATTGGAGTATGATACGAGAATGGTGGACTTTCGACCCTGGACTCCCTCTAAGAAAAATTCCTGTGTGGGTGCCACTGTAACTATGCATTTCTTCTGTCCGTTATAGTTTAATATTTAACGAAATATTTCAACTGAATTTTTTGTTTCCTTTAAAACTTTTTGTTTTTTGCAAGTTTAAATTTCCTTAAATTTCTTTAAGATTTGTAATCGTGTTATATTTTTATTTTAACATTATTCATTCTTGAAGAGTTCGAATTCAGAAATCTGCGACATTTTATATTCGTTTTCAGGATGGAAACGCTGAACGAAAAATGTCGAATGAACTGAAAAAAGATTCCATTTTTAATAATCAAAGCTTTATGAAATATATGTTTATTAAATGCTTAAAAAAAAAAGAGAAAAATGCATCTCTAAATTTTTCTCTCTCTGAAGTTTTTCATTCTATTTATAAAATTATTTTTCAAAAAATTTATAACCTATTTTCTAAAATTATTATTTACAATAATATATCAAAATAAGAAACACCTGCTATATATATTAATGAATATTAAAAACAGGGTCGTAGCTATATATATATATATATATATCACAGTATTAATGATACGGGACCCCAACATACGTAAATAAAAAATCATAACGTTAAGGGGCCCCAAAAAAAGAGCATCTAAGAAATTTTTATACATGGCCCTTAGGACTAGTTACGTCAGTGATTAAAAACTATAAAATTTTCATATTTTACACACTATTAAAATTACCTTCTTAAAACATGAAAGTAATCTAATAGGCCTATTATATTCTTTAGGGCAATTTTTTTTCGACTCGTGGAACCCTTAGAATTTTAAGGTGTTTACAAGGAGAGAGAGAGAGAACCGCGCTTTTCACTCTCTTTCTTACAGAAGTATAAATATATCTTAAAAGAATATTTAAAGTAGATCAACATGTTATAGGTACTTTACGCGTAAAGCCCATTTAATAAAGTATTGTATTTGTTGTTAAGAACTTTTAATGTACTATTAATAAAATTTACTCATTAATAATATTAATTTATGCATTATATTTGGTAACTGGGATATGTGCTTGCATTTCTTACACCAACTGTTGAAGTCTAAGTCTATTGAAATTATCTGCAGCAACATTTCATATTCTGTGTTTAATTGGTTATTATATTTTGCTTTTATAGCTACTCACGCGATTGCAAATATTTTTCATTTAAATACATTGTTCTGAATGGCGTTAAAATGTTTATAATTCTGTGAGAAATCCTGTGTATTTTGCATGAGAGAGAGAGAATTTGCAACCTTAAGTTTAGGAGCTGTTCTTGCTTAAATTTAGACTTTATCATCGAATCTGTTGATGTTCCATCTCCTTCATTATATATTTTTTCACAAATGAAAAGGTGCCCTTTCCTTTAGAAAACTATTTAGTTTTGCAAAACATTGCACTAACGAGTGTAAAATTAGTTTGTGGAACCCGGGATTGGGAACAATAGAATATTTACAATCTAGAAGATAGTACATATTAAGAAGGAAAAAAAAAGGTTTAATATTCTTTAATTATATTATAATGAAAGTTTAATAAAAATTACAAAATAGTTACGTATAAATAAAATTTTCAGTTTTATAAAGACTCGGATAAGCTTTAGATACTTGGGGTTATATAAATATCACAGAGAACGTGAGGCCCTTTTATATACATACACATCTATAATTTTCTTTTCGAATTTTTTATTTTTACACGTGGAAACCCTGGGTATGCCACGTGGAACCCCAGGGTTTCGTGGAACACAGTTTGAAGACCTCTGTTTTAGAGGAAGAAAATTTACTAAGCGTAATAAGGATAAAAGATAAACTTATTTTCCTGAAAATTATATGACGTAATCTATAGAGCAATTAAGCACATAATATTTAACCCTAAATATAACTAAACATTCGTCTAATAAAACTGCCCAATGATGATCTGCCGGATATCAACCCAAGCCCTAGATAATCCATTATTACAACAGTACCAAAGGAACAGTCGATACTGTGGATTAACTATATGTTCAGGGATGAGCATTGCTCTTGCTACTTGAAGGTGACCGTTTTGATTATTCTATAAGGTGTTCTGAATCTTTGCTTAATAAAAGCATTTGCTATTTATGTGTCAAATGGCAGAAACACTTCAAGCGAAGACTTTGCATTCTAGTTGGTAGACAGTATCCTAAAGCTGTGGTAAAAAGAAACACGGTATATTCAAGACCAGGGACGTCTTAAAGCAGGACCCCATTGCGGCTGGGCCTCGTCTCGTTCTCGAATCAGCCTTAATAAGATCATAATTCAAATAATTTCAACGGTTTAATGTTATTTCCGGTTGTATTCTTCGAAAAACTGGGATGACCACATGTGATGACCGTCGTCCACATGTACAGACCTATGCCTACCATCATTACTCATTCTGTTAAAAGGCAGCAGTCGGTCGAGTCGATTTGTGCGATTGATTGTAAGTCATCCATATTTATTTGTTTTGGATTATTGTTTGTACGAGTATTTAACAACGTATGTTATGTACTACCTACTTTAAGGGTCATGGTTGGGGCCTACAACTGAGCAGGGGACCAGGGCCTCCAGAAGTCTGAAGACGTCCCTGTTCAAGACATTCCCTCAAAATAGATATGAAAGGTATTTTGAATATTGAAAAGTTCACAGACTAAAAGTACAGCCCACCAAGGGACATCTTAAGGCATGGGCCAACCGAGCCTTGTCTCGTTCTCGATTCAGCCTTAATGAGATTTCGGGCGATATATCAACCGGAAACATGTGCTGACCATTGTCACTGTTTAGGCCTAGACCTATTGCCATACACCAGTAACGCACACAAGGGGGCGTCCTAGGTGTCCGGACCCCCAAAGCCCTTGATTTTTTTTCCGATTGATTGAAATTCTAAGTATATAGTACGTGAAATTAATTAAATATTTGCTATTACTGATTAATTTTATTAATTAATGCTAACTATTTATTCAACAATTAGCCTTTTCCCCGCGAAAATCGACAGAATCAAAAGGAGCATGATACAAGAATGGTGGATTTTCGACCCTGACCCCTGAAAAATTCCTGTGTGTGCTACTGCCATACACCATCATTACTCATTCAGTCAAAAGGCGGCAGTTGGTCCAGCCGGTTTGTGTGATTGTAAATCATGCACATTTGTCTCTGGTTATTGTTTATACAACGTATGCTATGTACTGTCTATTTTTAAGTGTCAATGGTGGGGCCTACATTTGTATATGGGCCCAGGGTCTCAAGAAGTCTCTGAGCAAAGACGTGGAATTTATACTTACAGTACATCTAGGACCAGAATCGGAAAACTTTTGAGAAAGAGCCAAATTGAAAATGAAACAAGATAGCTAAGATATCAGAGATATTTAGATGCAAACGCATGCGCAATAGGGGGTGGGGAAGGTGTGCAGTAGAGGTAGCGATCAAGACTGTCAAGCTCCAGTAACTTTATACACTCAGGAACATTGAAAATAGCGACCCAAGAAGGAAGCTAAGTACAATCGCGAAACTTTGCAAATAAGTACAGCGTAATGTTGTATGCAAATGATCCAAGTTTTGTGCCAATACGCATGCTCATATACGCCGAGGTGGCGCTACAATCAGGAAGAGGGTGCTATATAAGCCAGAGAAAATTCGAAGATTCATAAACGTGACGATTACCCTCCGATTGTAGGAAGGCTTTGGTAAGCGAAACATGCCAGGTAGACGTGCTAGAAGACATTTCTCACAGTTAAGCGAGTTTGAGAGAGGCCTGATCATCGGGATGAAAACTGCAGGCTGGTCGACGCGCCGTGTTGCTGGCCAAGTGGATCGTTCGGAGTGTGCCGTTAGAAATTGTTGGGAGCAGTGGACACGAGAAGGTACCCACGCGCGGAAAACCGGGTCTGGAGCGACCAGGAAGACCAAGAGGGAAAGGATCGGAGGATCGTGCGGCAACCGTTTTACCCCCACGTATTTTTGATACGAGAGACGTAGGCGTAAATTTTTCCCCAAAACAATTTCCAGACCCTTGCAGAAGCAAATCTAAATCAAAGGCCCCTTCCCTGCCTCCCTTTAACACCGGAAACGGCACCGTTCAGTGGTGCCGCCAGATCAATGTGGAATGTCCAGATTGGCGGTTGTGTTTAGTGTGAATGGTTTGTTTTGGGGACAGATGATAACCGTGTACGGGTGTGGAGGCGCCTGGTAGCGGGACAATTCCCCCACACTGTTCACGTCCACGCCCGCACAGCTGGTGAATGGTCTGGGGGCCATAGTTTTATAGCCGGTCCCTTTTGTGATGCATGGGAAACCCTTTAAAGGGCCAACGTTACGTTGATATATTTTCGACCCCCTAATTGCCCTTTCCCAAATGGTCTCCCAGGGGCAATTTTCCCCAAGATAATGTCGTCCACATACAGCAAGAGTTTCAAGACTTCCTACGTCATTTTTTTCCCTTCCTGGGGCCCCCCTCCCCCTTTTTTGTTTCCCCCGTGAGACGGGGGTCGGCTAAAACGGCAGATGCCATCGTGTCCCCGCACATGATTTAGAGTTGCGTTCAAGATTTGTGGGCCCATCTGCCTCAGGAAAAATAAAAGGGGTCTAATCAACTCAATGCCGGACCGTGTGACGGCATGTTTTTAAAATAGGTGGTCCAACGCGTGAAGTTTCCCATATTTGTGTCGTTGCCCCCCTGTAATCGTTTAATTGTCTTGTTTTGAGATCAAAATGAATATCTCATCTGTAATTTTTGTATTAAATTTCATTTCAATCCGATATTTTCTTGGATCTATTTTCAATGTTCCTGAGTGTATTAATCGAACAGTTTTTCACACAAAGTAACATTTTTCGTTCCTTCCAAAACTAAGGGCTATTTAAGATATTTTTATTTCTGTGGCTCTCAATGCAAGAACTATAGTGCCAAAATATCATAATTAAACTTTCAAGCCTTATGAAAAAAATGTCCGTAATAATAACACCGCGATTTATTTGGAAATTTCATTTTGCATTAATAATTAAAATTGACGGATTGTTCTAGCAAATAAGTGATTTCTCAACACTCTTTTTATTAATCCTTAAGCATGTCATAAAATATGGAATGTTTTATACCTTCTAATGAGGATTTATTCTTCATGTAGTTTTTGGAGATGAATACACATATTTCATACGTATCATACTATCTTATATATGTATTTTAACTGTCACTATATATAGTTATATTCATCATTGAATTTACTCATATTAATTTGTCCTTTGTAACAGAATTACAATTATTTTTAACTGAAATATTGCAAATAAGTATTGTGTAGAACAGGGGTGGCTAACCTTGAATAATTTTGCGGCCTGTAAGACTCATTATAAATATGATTATTTTGCATAATACTTTTGTTTTTAGTGTAGTGTTTTGTAAGAAATATATAATCCATAGCTGTCCCTAATTTATTACGTTGCTTCTGTTTGTATACATGCTTAGAAGTGAACAATATTGCATTGCAGCGACCTATCGCAGCATTGTACTTGATCTCTGAAACTTTATCACGTTGCTTATTGCTAGAGTTAGGCATATTTAATCAATTGCATTATTATTAAATTATTTATGTTTGTATACATGAAAAATAATGAAAACCATTAGGACACACGGGGAATTTTTTCGGGGGGTTCAAAATTTTAAACATTCTTGTATCATGTTTTCCTTTTGATTTTGTCGTTTTTTCGGGAAAAAAAACACAGTAAAAAACTAACTATTGAATAAATAATTAGCATTAATTACAATCGGAAAAATAAAAAGGGGGTTTGGGGGGAAGGCCCGGACTCCCCTTTAATGCGCCACTGATGAAAACAGTCATAATTATTTATTCCGTTTTAAATTTTCACTGTGATAAATGTTTGTAATGAGTCGAAATCTTATATAAAGATAGATATTTTTATATGCGGCCCACGAGACTATATGTTTTTCCGAAGTGGCCCGCAAGGTCGTTCGGGTTGGCCACCCCTGGTTTGGAAAATTAATTCTTTATCAACGTAGTTTGTTTTCTGTTTATTTCAATATTGTTGCTAATCAAATTTATTTCAATGTAGGATTATTTTATCTGTTTTAGAAAGTTTTTTTAAAAATTTTAGTTCATAGTAATTTAATTTCTTTTTCCAGTTGAAAGCTTCCTAAAATGTTATATTAATTAATTTTTTTCTTTCGATTTATCTATTTCTGGTTTTATTTGTCCCATAATTCTGCTATTACTTTTCTGTCGTAATTTGTATTTATATTTTTATTCAATTCTATTTATCATTTTAACACATCAATTTTTTCTCTTAGATTCAAATATATTTTTCTGTTAAACCATTCCTTACTAAGAGGTCAAATTGCAGTTCGTTTAAAATTATTTATGATGCGAACGCATTAAAATTTTTACATAACCTGTCTTGCACCGGTTTTACCCTCTTAAAAAAAAATTTAATGCTCGTTGTAAAAGCTGAATTTTAATTTTTTTTTAAAAAATTTAACCCGTGTTAAGTACGGGAACTGTGGCTACAAATAAATATTTTAAAATTTTTTTTGTAAAAATCATAGGAAATTATTCCAGATTTTTTTATTTGTCAGAAATTAACTTTGTCACTGAATTGAAAAAAAAGTACTCCGAAAGTATATGAATACTTTTAAGCATACATAACCTTTTTTTATTTTAAAATTTAAATACTGGCACTGAAAATGTGTGTTGAAAAGAAAATTACAACAATTAGCAAATTGAATTTCAAGCACACAATGCGAATTGTACATTTATTGGCAAATACTTTACAATTTCAGTACACAACATCAATAAGAAGATAACCATTCTTCTCATAGCAATGTTTTTTTTTTTTCTTCTATTATCTACAATATCCTCACATACACCTTTTAAGAAAAACTAGAGGAAAAAAACAAAACAAAAATGAGGCACATTTTCTTCGGTACTTGACAGCACATCTTAGCAGTAAATACCAAAAACATCATTGCATCAGCGCGAATCAAACTAGCGCTAATAAAAGATATTTTTAGGGGCCCAACTAACATATCAGTATTAACAACAATTTTACATATCGTGGTTTATTTTTTTTCAAAAAAAAAATTAAGCAACGAAATTTAGTAACATTTTTGTTACACGCCGTTAAGTTAGTTGGTAGGGCCGTTAAACACGTCTGGTTTATAAAACTCACAGATACTATTTTAAGTTTTCGTAGATGGTTCCTTTTAAGCTACGCAAGTTCTCAAAACAACAACAACAACAAAAAACAATACATTTAAATGTATTACGCAAAAAAAAAAAAAATATACCTCAAAAACACAGATAAAAAAAAATTGTTTTTAACCTAACTCTTGGGAAAAAATTACACTTTTTTAAATTATGATACCAATTATTTAACTCAGTGCTTCTCAAACTTTCAATATTTGTGACCCAATTTTTAATCATAATTTTCATCACCCCCCTCCCCATACAATAACAATGTATTGAATGTAATAAAAATGTACTTTGACGCTAAAGCTACAATCGATTTTAATTATAAACCCTAAAAATTATCAAGATAAGTATCAAATTTCGTATATGAAAGGCCCATGGGAGGCACTAGTAATTATTAAACTTGTAACCCCCCGTTATTTAGACTCTTCCATATCAACAGTAAAGAGACTTTCGCGCCCTCTAGCGAACAGAACAATCTTCAGTGATGGCGGTTTTGGGTGTAAGGACGTAATGAGCATGCGCCCGATCCCTTTCAATTCTATGCCTGTTAGTTTCTAGTTATGTATGTAAATGTGTTTGTTTTGTCTATTAAACGTGTTTTAATAACTAGTGGACTTAGTAAAGAACCCCTTCCCCATCTGTCCCTTATCATTTGGCGCCCACCACGTCATAAACTTAGTTTTTAATTTAGTATTAATAAATTAATTATCAAAAACATAGTGCATATTATATCAGTGTAAATGTGTATTTAATTTTTATTATGTCAGAATGTATTTTGTTTAGCTTCCTTTCAGTAAATTAATACTTATTTTCGAATTTTCATTATGCTCGCGCTCCACAGTTTGAGAAAGCTGATTTAAACTAAAAAAGATGCAATGTTGTTTCTGATTTTCCGTTTTTTTTTGCAACCATTGCAAAAACTGCAATAAATCAAATACCTTGAGTATAATTTCTCTATACAATCTATTTAAAATATATCTTTACATAAGGTGATAATTTTTCAAAAAAAATTTATGTACCACCTGATAAAGTCATTCACACCACCCACATAGTTCTATATATACAATACACTTAAAAAATAGTGTTCTTTCTAAACAATAAAAGTGCAACATTATTAAGTTCTGCTACCTTTTCCTTCGGATAGAACAGAAACAATTTTAGGCAATTAGCATTTGTGACGAATATAATATATAAAACAGAATCACATTCACAATACATAAAACATATGCTACACACATACATATATACACAAAAAATGAACAAAAATCCAGATCAAAATGCAATATTCTACATACGTATCTTTTTCGGTGATTAAATCGTATTCACCGCATTTGTTTTTACTGTTGATTTCTGAAACAATACATCCATTAAGAGTACAACAGCAATATTGCACTTAATAAAATTAATCTCTCCAACATGTCGTTGGTTGATGAATGCTTTGCTCACAAACAATTCCTATGTACAGTTACTTTTGATATTCGTTTTTTGATGAGATGTATTCAAGGCAAGATGTCCATGAGTAAAGGTTTAGGATAACACGCTCATAGCACATGTCGAAATTCCTCAGGAAGTTTCATTTCAGCAAGGAGTTTCGAGGAAAGAAAAGGAACAAGAATTTTGATGATTGATCAACACAGTCATTATTACAATGGGCTAAATTCATTACGGTCACATGATAGATACAATCACGTGTTCTCCATTAAATTATTAGACTTGTATTTGCTGTAAAACGATTAAAATTTTAAAAGGGGGGGGTATTCAAATAATTAGACTTTTTAACCAATTAACTGCCACCAGCGTATAAAAAGTCTAGTTCAACAGTCTTTAAACGATCTTGGCGTTATCTTTTTTCAAAATACGACATTTTTTTTTTGCAAAATATCAGTAAAAACTAAAAAAAGAGTTTGGAATGCAATAAAATGACTTTGACAGATTGTGTAACTTTTAATCGGTAGTTAAAATGTTTCAAAAATAAAATTTATTATCCTATATTTTCTTTACCTATGTGCATTATTATTGTTTAAAAATATATACTTTTGAAAAGAATCTGCAAAAAGCAAAAGTTGGTAACAGCGAAACGCATAAACTGATTGGCTGAAAACACGTGATTGTATTTACCATGCGATTATGACGTCACATGAATTTAGCTATTAGCATATGTTGTACATATCAAGGACTTTCGTACTCTACAAAGATTACATCTAATATACAATAATAATAAAAAAAAAAAAACCGATCTTAATAACTTCAGTAATTTTCATTATGACACGTCAATGGATTAATATAATTGTAAAGCAGAATTTCCTCATCATTTATGTAGTTATGTTGAAACTAACCTGATTTTCCTTAAGTTAAGATTGAAAATTTTTTCATTATTGTAATATATATATTTCACGATTTAAAAAAAAAGTCACTCATGGAAAAGAATAAATTTTTGAAAAAAGGCGAAGACAGCCTTAAAGTATCCTAACACATTAAAATGACCAATTTCGATCAAAACATACATTTGGGTTTTTTTTTTTAATTATTTTATTGAATAGGGTAGACTTTTGGCTTTGAAAATTATATTTTCTTTTATTATATATTATGTTACATAGAAGACGGATTATAATAAATTACATAAAATTAGAAAAATCGAAAGTGGATCTTTAATCTACCAGAAGTGGGTACATAAATTGTTCAAAATCTATCATGGCGAGTCTGATAATTCAAAATAGTACAAATGTATTCATATAAAACTTTTTGAACCTGATATATTATTTTCTACGTAAAGTACAGAAAAAATTCTTACTGTATGAATATTTTTCGAGTTATGATCTGTTATTTCAATAACAAACACAATAAAAGGTCACATTTTTCATAATATTGTGATGAAGATTGTGAAATAAACACACACAATTAGGCTTAACAAACACTCGTATTTATTAGAACAGAACAAGTCGCCCAACCGGTATAGTGGTTAGCGACGCTGACTGCGGTGCCGTAGGAACTGGGTTTGAATCCTGGAGAAGACATGGATGTTTGTAAATGTATAGTGCCTTTGCGGCATGGGGGTACTCTAAATAGGCGTCGAGCCGCAAGTCCTCTCATGTGGTTGGTGGAAGGGGTATAGAGAGGTGGAGGCCCCTGACCACCCCCAGGTGTCCTCCCTCAAAATTGGGGTGGAAACGAGCCAAATCATATTGTCACCTGTATAGTGCTCAAAGCTACGGCTAACGACAGGCGTCACTTAGCCCTTTGCCACGATGAATTTCGTGGGCCTCGGTCTGGCCTTTACCGATCATGGCATTAGTAACAACAAGAACAGAATAAAGAACAAGCCTCAACAGGTGGGACTCAGCTTTTATATACCAAGAAGAATATTCGAGAAATATCCGGCTCGAACAGTAAAGAAAGTTCTAGAAATCAACCAGATTCCAGAGAAATAATAAATAAATACTAAAATTTAAATTCAAATTCCAGTCTTTGGATGAAACGCACTGGCTGGGAGTCGAACCAAGGATGGACAGATCTGCAGTTCAGTGCTCTAACGGCCAAGCTACGGTGAATGTGATAGTAATTCTTTATACGGCAATATTTATTCGATCAAGTCACATTTTTACATTTCAATGAAACACTAAAATTTATCAAAAATCAGTCCGGTGTGCGTTTCGGAGTGAGAATCTGAAATCGAATTTTAGAAGTTCTGATAACATTGCCGGATAATCATGATATTCACGGACAGTGGCGCGGCCTAACTTGCAGACGTAGGAAACGAAAAAAGGGAGTCCTGGTCGGGATCGCTGATCTAAATATTCCCATCCGATTCAAGAAAAGCCCCTAACTATGTCCAACGCATAACATTCAAGTACGAAGACTTTTGGAGGTTCAAAACTTAACTAAAGAATAGGCATAATTCTGCACTTGTAAATCCAAATCGTTCATAGATGGCGGCTAAGGTGAATAATATTTAAATTTTAAAAGAATGAAAAATATTTAATGTGAAATTTTTTTTTAATAAAATATATATTCATTAACATTAAGTAAGATATTATGTTCCCTCCAAAAAGTTTGATTCCTTTATCCCAATTAAAATTTGCTTCCAATAACGTAATTAAAACAATCAGAATTTTACCCATTAAATTAAAACTATTAGAATATAATTCGTTATCGCTAAAAACGTGTATTTCTTATCAGTCAGAAGGGGATATCATCCTCCCAGTCCAGACCCAAGGGGAGGAAATTTCCACCCCCTTTCGCTCATGTCACATGGTACTGATTCCTCCGCATTAAATTTGTAGTAAAACATATACTTTTATCCCTTTCCACGGGAGTCTTTAGGAAATATTGATACACCAACCCAAGTATCGTCTTTTTCACTTGATTGCGATTGAAAATTAAGAGATGTGTCACCGACAGCCAAACAATTCAGTATGACGTTAACAAAGCACATAATCAAATTCGAAAATGAAAAGATTAATTATGATTTCAATTTTCAAAAGGAGATAGGAGGGAGCGAATATTGATTGATTATTACATCAATCTACTATAAAAACTTCAATCGTATAAAAAAATATTTAAAAAAAATTATACAAGAGCAGATGCGGTCAACTAGCGGCCCGCGGGCCACAAAGAGTTTTTTCGTGGCCTCCCCCAAGAGAATCAAGAAAGCAAATAGACAGAAAATGTTGTCTATATCTGGTCAACATATATTTGAAAGCAAAGTTTTCTTCTTTTAAAAAAAAAAAAATGAAGATCAACAAGAGTAAATATAGTCGCAAGTTGGCTGAGTGTGTGCGACATAAACTTGCACACAGGCAACGATGAGAATTTCAACAATCAATCGCCCTTCTCATTTGAAAAAAAAAAAATATGTAGAGAAGTGCGAGGGGTACATTTGCCTCAAAAAAACTGATTTTAAAATTAAATCTGTTTGCTGCTGTAGATATGAAATCAGCACAATAAATGAAAATAAAACTGCCACTTTTTTTTTTTATTTGACTTTTATTTATTGATTTGTATTTATGGTAGAATTTATATTTTTTCTGAGATGCACAGCCAATTAATGAAGGCAATTGTTTTAAAAAGGCGCGGTTCTGTTATTCTCTGCTTCCGCAGTGGCCCTCGAGCTAAAATAGCTGTCCACCCCTGATATAGGGGGAAAAAATACTCACAAGAGTAATTTTGAAAAAAGAAAATATATACTCACAAGAGTAATTTTGAAAAGAAAATAAATACTCACACGAGTAATTTTGAAAAAAAAATACTCACAAGAGTAATTTTGAAAAAAAAAAATACTCACAAGAGTAATTTTGAAAAAAAAAAAAAAAACAGATACTCACACGAGAGTAATTTTGAAATAAATAAATACCCACAAGAGTAATTTAAAAAAAAAAAACAAAGAAAAAATACTCACAAGAGTAATTTTGATTTGGGAAAAAGACAAGAAATACCCTTATAGAGTAATACAGTGGAAGAAATCAAGAAAAATACTCACGAGAGTAATGAAGGGGAAAAAAATACTCTTATTGAGTAATAAAGGGGGAAAAAAACCCGAAAAATATTCATAAAAAGATAATATACACTATCTATAACCCCCCACAAAAAAAGCATTAGTAATTTTATTTAAATTCACAACGCAAATTAAACGTCTTTTTGAAATAAAATATCTAACTTTTTAAAAAAATTTTAAGGCCACTTAATTAAATTACTGGAATTAATGTTCTGGGCCATTAAAAAATTTTTTTTTAACTTTTTAAGTTAAATTCAAAAATAAGACAAAAAAAAAAAAACCCTGAGATGACGTGCAAGTGAAGGTGCCTTTGTCTAGATAAACAATTTAAGCATTATATTTATTTTTAAATATAATTGCAAACTAAAATGAAGCAAAAGTCCTTGATATGTTTATGTAATCTTCTACACTCAGAATATAAATCAAATTCTGAAATAAATTACATTTTGATATTAAATGGTAAAAATTCCCAAAGGGAACAAACATCATTGGATTTTGCATCTACAATAATTACAGTAAATTACAAGGAGAAAACAATTTATACATTCTTTTTCGAATGATTTTTAAAAATATTTTCACGAAGAAACAATTAGTCGTGTTTCTGTAGCCATTTTTTTTTCTTCAATATACAATCTCCCCACTACGTGCCTTCTGGAACATCTATTATCATCATAATACTGAAAAGCATGGTCATCCCCGCTAAAGAGAACCGAAATATTAGAAAAATATAAAATTTGGTTTTTCCTCTAGTTGGTTTAAAAGTCACATTTGTCACATCACATTGAAAAAGAAAAATCACACGCAAGCACATTAAAAACAAACATCGATAAAATATCTACACATTAATTTATAACTTATGCGACTGCTGACTGTTATTCGGCCTCGCATCCAAGTTCCTTATAAGCATCTTGTTTTGATATCCGTTAGGATCGGGGTTGATCACAGCGTATTTGCCATTGTAGTTTTTGTAAGAGTTCACTCTCTTGTAACTAGGAATGGTAGAGTGATTTGATTTATGAGAAGACGATGAAGACGTCGTTGGATAGGATGTCGGCACAGCGTTCGTCGTTGTTGGCACCATCGATTTCGAGGAGGAAATAAGAGGTCCCATTCCTTTCGAATAGAAAGGCTTTCCCTCCGATAGCCCCTTTAAGAGATTAGTCGGATTTGTTATGTTCCGGGCCGGCATTGCACTAGGGATAGGGGTGGCACTTCGTAAAGGAAAGTTCATCCCTGGTTTACCCATACAAGGCAGTAAACCAGCTAGCATAGTTGGCATGCCTTGATGTGCCGTCGGCACGGGAGGACTCATGGTGCGACTTGTATTGTAGGAAGGAGTGGATCTACCAGGCATGCATGAAGGAGATGATATCCCTCTGGTCTGACTAGGGTATATGGGGCTACTGTGGAAAGGAGGAACAGGTAAATGAGGTGATTTTCTATTCATTGCGGACATCTGGGGTGGCATTAAAGTGTGACGATGAGCAGTTAGTCCATGCATTAGGATGGGTGAAGATGTAGGATGCTTTGGCGACGGTACACAGGCTGTGTGTTGTTTGCTATTGTTTGGAGCAGGCAAGTATGTCTGCTGTCTATGTTTGATGTCCAGCACGGGGTTTGCCACGGATTTGGGACGCGCAGAAGCTGCCTCTCCCGGTTTCTTTGTACAGGTGGATAAATCCAAGGCACCGATAGTGTCCTTTTTCTCGTGGTTTCGTAAGATGTTGTTTATCACATGATTGATATTGTTGGATTTGGTTCGAATGCTGCTGTTGACGCTACTACTGACACTTGTGTCCGCGATGGTAGTGGTTGCAGGTGAAGATACAGCAAGCGTGAAGGTGGGTAAGCGCGAAGATGAGGTGCTCGTCACAGTCTCTGAAACAGGCATGGTGTTCATGGGAGAGCCTATGTCATCATCGCAGCTCGAGCGAGCTTGGCTACTGATGTCACTGGCTCTCCCACTATCAGCCTCTGTGTCATCGGTTGCGTCGGCTTCGTCATCTTTCTCAGCTATGGCTGTAATCTTCTTTCGCAGGGCGGTGTCAGTATCGTCTTCATTATCGGAACTGTCCATCTTTTGTTCATCAACCACTAAGTCGGGCTGACAGCCCAGATCGTCATTATCACTGAACTCTGCCGATATCGAATTCTTTACACTCATTTCAAAGGCCTTCGAAGCCTTCTTCTCAGGTGTCAGCGTTTCACAAAATAAGGAGTCTTTTATCGGCGACCGAGTTGGAGAATTGTTAATACCATTGCAGTCAACTTTCAACTCTGTACCATTGGGGACAGGAGAGGTGACGATCTTGGGAGAAGGTGTTTTAGAAGCCTGTAATGGTTCGTCACGCAAGACAGTTTTTAATGGAGAGCTTTCTTCGCTTTTAGGTACAATAATTGCAGGTGCGGATATTTCTACAGGTTTGGGCTGTGTTGGAGCTATAGTTACTGTAGGCAAGTTAGGTTGTATTGTAATTGGAACTGAAACAACTGGTTGATCTTTGGACACAGTTACCGTTGATGGAATTGAGTTCGTTGGTGAACTTGTACTGGTTATCATACTGGATAAAGTACTTACTGGCTGAAAAGATATACTTTTATTATCAGCCATACTTACATGCATAGTTGTTGACGGAAGCGCAGCCGATTCAGATGAAACGATGGGATTAACTGCAGGTTGGGGCAAAATCGATTTTAATGTCACTCCAGTTCCAGACACATTAGGCAGAATGGTATTTACAGTAGTTGAAGGTACAGGAATGTAATTCGGAACTGTTGCAAAGCTGTTTGAATGCGTGCACAGAGGCGATTGACTAAGGAATGTGGCAGTCGGTAACATTGTGGAATTTTTAGTCACATCACACATGGTATTCGCTGTAGTGGACACTAAAGCAGTCACAATATTAGGGGCCAACGTGGTCATTACAGACGGTACAAGTTTTCCCATGGTAATCTGAGGCAGTGGTGATATATTAGGGGTAGAGAGGCAAGGAGTTGGTGTTGTTGAATGAGGAGGTGGATATGGAGCCAGTCTAGGAAATCTTTGCACAGGAGTACTTCTATAACGAATCCTACCCTTTCTGCCTGTCAATTTTTTAGACCGTGTCTTCGGGGTCGGATCAGGACAGTGAATAAGTTTTAATTTTATACTGTTAGTAGGTGGTAAAACAGCATTTTGCGATACATAGGAAGTATCGATTTTCACAGTGGCAAAAGATGTAGTCGGTGTAATATTGGTATTTGTAACAGGAGCACAACTGACCACATCAACGTCCATCTTTTCAGGTTCACTCAAAGGTACCGCAGAATGTTCGCTGTTGCTGCTGTCAATGCCGTTCGGTACGTTAGCAATAGCTTCTGGTTTATTACTAGAATCATCTTCCTCTGACCTCCTAGCATCAGAGACTGGCATGTTGCTTTTGTCACTATCATCAACCGTATTTGCATGGACAGCTGAACTGCTGGCAGTGTTGTCCTCCTTCGAAGCTTCCACATTTGTCACAGGTTCGTCTATCACAGCATCATGCATCTGCGTTATAGGTGCTGGCTTCTCAATTGGTTGGAGAATCCTCTTTGGTAAGTATTTCCGATGTGAAAAGGTGTAATAGAAATTCATTGGTCCCGCCTGAAATGTAAAGAGACCAATTTTATGTAAGAAAATATATTATCCTCAAATATTTTCAGCAGATTTTCATTAAAACCTTCGCTGATAACAATATTTAAATACGTACCCTTCTCCAAGAATAAATATAAGCAATGTCCATTAGAGTATAATCGTCACTTAATAGATGGTCAGCATACATAATTTCAACCTGCAGGAGAAAAAATACCGAATTCATCAGTAACATATTAAACAGATAAATAGACATTAAATTCACGAAAATGTACCAAATTTGTGTTCGATAAATGTTCGAAATATATTTTTTTCAGTAATAGATGTAGAAAAATGCATATCATTTTTTTAAAAAGACGAACAACAAGAAATAAAAACGAAAATAAGATTCGATGAAATGGCTATCTAACTTGGAACATCAAACACAACCAGAACATCAGATTACACTCAAGAGAACTTTTTAAAATAAAAATGTAATTAATAAATGAAGCGATCAAAATAAAAACAAATGAAAATATCACATAAATAACAAATTTAAAATTACATACAGAGTGAAAGGAAAAAAATACGTTGAAAAAACCAAACGTATTTGACACATATGCGATTAGAGATACAAAATAATATAAGCAACAATGATTGCGCCGGAGATTCTAGGATTTAACTGTTTAGTCAACTGATGACTTCCTTACAAAAACATATATAATTTATATTTATACATGTCTAACGAATATGGCGCACTATTACTATATTTTTATGTTATGACTGTGAGCTCAATCACACTGAATTGATCAAACTGAAAAAAAAAATTCCATCTCCCCATTTTCATTTAAAATTGTCTTTTATGTAAGATTGTAGGATATTTTTATGTATATACAGAACAACAATATTCTGTACAAGGGCGGGAGGGATACACTAAGCCTCTAAATCAGTAACCTTTAACACTAAAACGTCCGTCGGTATGGATTGGACACCGGAACCTGTTTAGTTTGTTCTCCATTCCGCATTTTTACAGGGATTTTGAAAATTTTTCGTGGTTCTAGGTCAATTAGGAAAGATTTTGCAACTAAATAGACCCAGAACGTCCGCTGGTGTCGTTTGGACATCAAGACAATTTATCATTATAAATAGCTGTAGTTTAGCAAAAGATAAGTTCACTAAGTAGATACCATTTCTTAAACAAACTTCCGGAGTAATATCGTACATTTATCTGACCTTGGATACAGTGTTATTGGGTCCACAACCGAAATGAGTCAGCTGCACTAAAATCGTTGTGTTTCAGTACATATAAACAAGTAGTATTTGGTTATCTGCTATTACGTTCAAATTACGCAAGTGCAAGAAATTAGAAAAATTTGGTAAATAGTGAATTAAAGGACTTACAAATTCACTAAAATTAAAAAGTGCGAAATTAAAGAGTGTAATGGTAATGCAACTAAAAAATGTGTGTCTCTTGCATGAGAATGTACAGAAAGAAATATCACTGTATTCATTGCAAATGAGGTATGTACAAAGCATTATGCATAAAAACGATAATTAATGATAAAAAAAATCGCATTCTCACAACAATTACGATTTTACTTATTATACAACTTATGAATATCATTGTTTTGTTCCATTTTACGATTTGTTTTGTTACAGTTTTTGTTGATATAAATGATCATAATCAGTGGCGCACTAATTCTAAGTATATAGTACGTAAAATTTAATTAAATATTTGTTATTAATGATTAATTTTATTAATTCATGCTTATTATTTATTCAATAATTAGTTTTTTACTGTGTTTTGTTCCCGAAAATCAACAAAATCAAAAGTAGCATGATACAAGAATGGTAGACTTTCGACCCTAGACCCCTCTTGAAATATTCCTATGTGCGCTACTGGTCATAATATATGATAATTACATGGAATAATAATGTCTTAAAACTAAACCCTACTGAACAGAGTTCAGCAATGATTTATATGTTTTATATAACGGTGTCGAAACGACACTGGTCGACGTTCAAGGGTAATCGAAATCTCGGACGTTCTGGTGTTAAACGGTGCATATCCAACGGTTCTACGAGTCACAATAAAAAAAAATCAAAAAGAAAATTATAAATATGCATTGCAAAATGGATTCACGATCTCTATGAAGTTGGTATAACCACAAATATCTAAAGTCTACTGTCATTAAAACTGAAATTTTACTTATACATAATAACACTTCATTTTGTAATAATTTTTATAAACGTTTATTATAATATAATAAAATAATATTGAAATGTCTTTTCTATCTAGATTTTGAATACTCTATTGATTGCTATCCCTATAATTTAATACTCGTTAGTACAATACTTCGTGCAACCACAAAGTTTTCTAATAGAAGATGCACCTCTCTTTTTGTAGTTGTTAGAAAAGAAAGGGGGGTGATGAAACCATCTTAATAAAGGAAAGGGAACTACTTATTGAATATCAACAGCTCCTACATTTTAGGCCTCAAAATTCATGCAAATGCAAAATATACAGCTATAAACATTTTAATGTCATCCACAAAATGACAAATATTTCTCAGCGAGAGTGGCTACAAAAATAAAATAATAATAATGAAAAAAAAACGAATTAAACGCAGAATATAAAATGTGACTGCAGACAATCAAGAGGCCTAGACATCGACAGTTTGTGTATAAAAATGCAAGCACATATCCCAGTTACAAAAAAAATAGTGCTTGGGTAGGTGACACTTGAATCACTGATTAATAATTATTAATGGCAAATTAAAATCCCATCACTTTTTAATATAACAAATACAGTACTTTTTATAATTGCCTTTACATAAAATACTTTAAATATTATTTTAAGATATATTCTTCTAAGTTTGTGTAGACCTCTAAGTCCCTGAAAACACCTTATAGTTCTAAATACGGTTTCTTTCCGGGAACCTGATTCTGTACTTTTTCGGCGGGACCAAAACACGCTGGAATAGTTTGTTGGCAATGCTCGAAAAATTTTTAGAAATAAAGTTAGCAATTTTAAGATCATTAATTGACATTAAAGAAGAACAAATGATGACCATTGTAGAGTTTGAAACTGTGACTGCAGAAGGTGTTTTTCTTTAGTTATTAGAGAATTGAACTAACAAAATACAGAATTTGCGAACAATATGAAATATTCTCTAATCCAATGCCTGAATTTTGGGAGAAAATACGAAGCAGCTGCAGTTACTGTCGAAATTTTGCGATTGCCCAGTAAAAATTGTTTGGTTAGACAAGCCCAAGTGATAGGGTCAGTGGCGCACACAAGGGGAGGGGATCCTGGGGGTCCGGACCCCCAAAGCCCTTGATTTTTTTCCGACTGGTTATAATTCTAAGTATATAATACGTAACATTTAATTACATATTTGTTATTAATGATTATTTATATTAATTAATGCTAATTATTTACTCAATAATTAAGTTTTTACTGTGTTTTGTTCCTGAAAATCGACAAAATCAAAAATAGCATGATACAAGAATGATGAACTTTCAACCCCGGACCCCCCCCCTTGAAAAATTTTTGTGTGCGCTACTGGATGGGGTCAATGCTTTTCTACGAAGAGGAATCAAAATCCAATTATTCGCACTCAGAAGAGAGCATGGAGATTTTGAAAGAAAAACCTCTGACGTTGGACGAAAAATTAGAGAAAGCAATTTACTCTAAAACAAAAGTTTTATATATTGTTCAACCAAGAAAAGTACTAATTTCAACAAAATCATGAAAGAAGAGATGTAATTATTCGACTCGACTGTAAATCCATCACCAAACATTATCAAACTGTGTGAGGCCTTAAAAACATTTCGTCCAACTTCAGTGGAAGCCGAGAGCGCATTTTCTGCTGCCGGATTCTTCGTCACAAAGCTTAGAACTAGGCTGAGTGATAAAAGTGCTAATGCTTCTGAAATCCTATTTTAAAAATGAATAATCAATTTATAACATAGTTTTTGTATTTTTTTAGCTCATTATATAAATAAGTATTAATTTTGGAATTTATATGTATCCTTATTTTATATGATTATTATTGATTTTATTTAAAATTAATTTGTTTTTAAATTTTTTGAAATTTTAATTTATTTCCGGGAATCCCGGAACCCGGGAAATCAGAAACCCTAGTTCTAAGGGTTCCATGAGTTGGAAAAGTTTGAAGACTTCTGCTTTAACGTAAGAAGACAAAGTTAAGCTGTTTAAATGAAATCTATAGCAAAATTTGTATCCACCCATACACGTGACATCACCATAAAAAAAAGTCAAGGCAGTATCCCTAATTAAATTCGTTTTCCTTTTAAAGGCATAACAAACAACTTTTCACGCCTCGTTTTCTCTCTCTCTTTTCGGGAAAGATCAAAAAGCAATTCCTTTCCCGAAAAGAGCCATTTCACAATCCGTGGTCTCTTTGGGAGGGCTCCCCCCTCCTCCTCCCCTCGAGGAAGTCGTTGGGTGAATGAAGTCAGTCATCCGTGAAGTCCACCCTCCTTTAGGGGGAACTCCTAAATAAGCCTAAGTAAGAAAGTGAAGGAAGGGGATGGAGAAGGAGTTATTCCCCGCCTAGAGCAAATTGTAGAAGAGGGGACACTTTCCACTGCTGTTCAACTGATTCAGAAGATAGTCCACCTGCTCAGAAAGGAATGGATTGTCAGTGACGTAAGAGGCTCTTTTCATCACGCATGCATTATGGTCATATTATCGAGACGTTTAAGAAGTACTTTTTATTGGCAGTTATTTGCGCTATTTTTATTGTCATCGGGTTAAATTCACGTGACGTCATAGTCACATGGAAACTACAACCACGTGTTTCCAAACAATCTGTTCATAAATTCATGCGACGTCACATCCACATGAAAAATGCAAACATGTGTTTCCAGTTTATCAGGTCAGACGTTCGTTGTTGCCAACTTTTGCTTTAGACTGAAACTTTTTTAAAAGTTAATAACGGTAAACAATAATAATGCACATAGAGAAATAAAATGCACTGATTTAAAAACACATGTATAAGAATTTTTTTTAAAAAAAATTTTTGAAGACTTAAAACTTGAACGCCTTTATTAAATTATTATAAGAAAACCCCCCCCTTTAACGCTCTTTATTTCCAAATTACAACTGTGAATTAAATCCCCCCGATATCCGGGAAACAATTTATCTATGTTCTTCTTTCAGCGGTGTTTTACGGAAGCATTTTTATCGTTCAAAAATTTGTTAACGTTTTGTCAGTATAAATTTATATAATATAACGATTGGCTATAGTGACAAAATTATAAATTTTAGTTTTATCATGGGTGTATAAAAAACACGAAAATAAAGAACAAGGGAAAAAACAGGAGAAATTTTGCAGAGTTCAAAGGAAAGACGGGGCGTTATGGTGCCTTTCCACTACCAACTTAGGCCAAAAGGAAAACGCAAATTACATTAGATGCCCTTTTTATAAAAAGGCAGAAAATTGAAAATGAGAAAGGGACTATATGATCTGAAATGTAAACATCTACCTTAGAATTTTATTTTTTTTTTATATGTATATTCATTTATTATGTTTCTATATTTGAAGGAAATACAATTTTGCTTTATTGTTATAAAACATATAATTAATAAATTTAATGGTAAAATACCTGAGCAATTTTCTATTCATCTTCCCCTAACCACATTATTTACATGATGAGAACCTCGTTTACGCTGTTTCATATTACGCTATCACTTTGATGGAACGTATACCCCGCGTTAAGCGGGGTCTTACTGTAGTTAAAATTGTATCTGAATTTTACAAAAAGAATGGCAAATTCAAGACTAATGGCAGCTTTGGAATGAATGAAGAACGCGTGATTGCATTTATCACGTGACCGTCACGAATTTAGTAAATATGAACGTACTTCGTAATTCTAAACCGAGGTCAAGCGGTGATGACGACACATGAGACATCACCCCCACTCTCCAGAATAACATAGCACGCAAGCATGAGGAAATTAAGAGCTTCGACTGTTTATCGTTGTAATAAACAGATCAGTTTTTCGCAGGGCTCCTAAAAATATCTTGAGAAACGCAAGTTTTTTCTTTGAGAATTTCTTTGTCTGATACTTCAAAATAAAAAGTGAAACTGGAACATTTCGTCAGAAATAGAGGATGCTTCAAAATATATTTTCTAAATCCTGCTGAATAGTAATGGGCGAACAAAGACCAGCAAGGCAGTATATCTGGCCTGCAACCAATTTTAAAATAATAGTATAAAACTTTCCCGTTTCAATATTTAAAATAATTTTTTGAGGGTATGTTCAGTTTTTTAAAAATGCAAAAACTTCCGCATAAGTCGAATATTTTTGTTTTGTTAAACTCAAAATATAATTGCGAGAGTTGACATTAAAAAAATGAAATAAAGCAGGTTTTAATCTTTCTGAAGATTTGTGTTTCAATTCCTTTCTGCAAGTCATATTTTTTAAATTTTACGGATAATTAGCATGAAAATAACATCAACATGACAATTTCCCTTTTGAAACATTTTCTCAGGAATTCAAGCTCAGAACATAGATTCTCACGAAGAGAAATGTTTTTAGAACCTCATTTTTAAATTTATTTATACAGATAGTTAAAATTACTGTACTTATCCAAATCGAACCGCACCTTTTCCGAACGTTACTGAAAATCGGGAGAGGCTTAGAATCGAAGGCAGCAAAATTCGTTGGATAGAGGAAATTGAACATGATACTGACGGCTAGAACAATTACAGGCGCATTTAAAAGTTTTTACTATTAGCTAAATAAATTATTTAATTTTTATCAGTTCTCTTTATTTAAATTTAGTAAATATATCGGATGTCGATGAACCATTTTACTTTAACAAAAATGTTTTGGGAATTGAGGTGCGGCTTACATTCGAATAAATACGATAATTTTTTCGGAAGTGATTGTTTGAATTTATTAGATATTAACACTGGAAAAATATTTAGGTTTCGCTTAATGAAGGACGAAAATACGACGTTTCACATTCATGAATAACTTATCAAAGCAAAAATTGACATTACACGCGCCACTGCTATAAGAATCCGAAGCTTAACTTTGGATTTTTCGTACATCCACAAGAAATCATGTAATCCCAACCCGCGAAAGCAGGAATTGAAGAGGGCATCACATCTAACATCTACATCTATTTCAAAAGAACATTTTGCAGGGAACTTCAGAAGACGCCGAACAATGAAGGAATACAAAGGTAGGAGGAAAAACTCGTTAACAGCCGCTCCGACCGAAACTCTAGATAAGACAACCTGTTACGACATATTTACGACTTTTCTACAAGAGGGCCCAGTGACACAAACAATAGTTCGACTTCATTTGGGATGGAGCATTGTGACTGAGGCGAACCGTGAATGGTGCGTCAAATCTAACGACATATCAGTGTAGGGTTCTTTTTTTTCCTTCTTCTTTCAAATCGATTGAAGGATACAGAACAATCTATTGGAATTCCTTATCCTATTTACCTTATCATTTACGATAAGGTAGTGAACCTTTGTTACCTTTAATCAACGAAAAACCAAACTATGGTGATGATTTTGGGAATCATTTTTGAATCCCCGTAGCAACGATAGGGTGAAAAAGACAAGGATGTAACAATGAGCGCCTGCCTTATGAAATTGGAATGCGGTTTTAATTCGGAAGAAGTAGCGCGATACTAATGTTAAGTCGTCACGCGGGGTGAGGGAGTCCCCCACCCCCTCAATCCTTTTTATACAATTATTTATATTGTACACGATAAAAATCTTAATTCCAGTAAATAATTTAATTAAGAGAAAGTGTACTTATTTATTTTTAAGGATTTTATAGGCTAAACTGCCATATTTTGTTCAAGTCATTGTAGTTGTATTGTCCCTAGGTGATCGGCAAATAGCACGCTGAAACTTTCTTACTTGGGCCTTTTTTTATCAGCGCGCAATGTGCCTTGTGCAGTGGCGCACATAGGAGGGGGTCCGGACCCCAAAGCCTGATTTTTTTTCCGATTGATTATAACTCTAATACATAGTAGTAAATTTAAGTATTTGTTATTAATGATTAGTTTTATTAATTAATGCTAATTATTTAATTAATTTTTACTGTGTTTTGTTCCAGAAAATCGACAAAATCAAAAGGAGCATGATACAAGAATGGTGAACTTTCGACCCCGGAACCCCCCTGAAAAATTTCTGTATACGCTACTGGCCTTGTGGTATACACTTTTGGCTTGATATCTTTTTTTGATGGAGTTCTTGAGTAGCATTTGAAAATCTTAATTTCAAATCAAACGTTTCATGTTCAACGCTTTTCTCCAATTTACTTTCGCTATCATGATTAATATCCATTGTTTCATCAGGTATGTCCTAGCTTGATCAAATTCCTTTTTTTATATTCTGCGGATTTACATTTACAAACCATAATGAGTCGTACAACGCAGCAATCAAACTATTACGTCGTTTATAGGGGAAAATGTAGCATGTTCACAGAAAATATTTTGCAACAAAAGTGGTCACGTGGGGAACTTGTCCTTAAGATTGAAAAAAAAAATTTGCCACCCAAAAATGAGGCAGATATGCATCAAATACATTTTAGTTCCCATGAAGACTTATATAGAAGGATACTGACAAGGTCATTGGTAAAAACAGTTTTCCTAAAATTAATGATTTCGTGATCTTAGGGTGACTCTGTGCGACCTCGCCTGCATTAAAATTTGATATTTCTTGATTTGATTCGGGCATTTCCTCATTCATCTAAAAAACTTTAAAAAATTTAAGAAGATATCCCCCCTCCTTCCTGGCAATAGCTCTCAGTTGAAATAATTCTATTGTGGTACAGTTATTAATCAAACGGTATTTTTAGGATTTGTCATTTTTTAGGATGAATATTTAAGTAATCAAAACTTTTTTTGACACATATTATTTATAGAAGTGGATTTATTCATATTTTATTGTATCAAAGTAGAGAAATTTTAACAAAAACAAAAAACATTATTTCAATTGATCGTAACTCTTAAAAATAATGTGAATTTTTCAAAAATCCTAGTTTAACCCTGGTATTGAAGTCCTAGCTATATATAAGCAAAATATTATCATAGAAGCATTTTTCATAAAAGGAGAATGTTTTGAAAACATGTCATTCTTTCTTCATTTTTTTGATAAAAAACTGCATTTAAATAAATTTTATTGTAATAATATTGCTTAAACCTTTTTACATGTATAATCTAATTCAGCTGACACTAAATAACAAAACAATTACCCATTTACACGCTTTTTCAAAATCACCATTCCGAACGTTGACAATCACCTTAAAATAAAAGAAATACAGTGAGACCCCGCTTAACGCGAGGTATACGTTCCATCAAAGTAGAGCGTAATATGAAACAGCGTTAAACGAGGTTATCTCATCATGCAAATAACGGGGTTATGAGAAGAGGGGTAGAAAATTGGTCAAGTATGTTACCATTCAATTTATTAATTATGTGTTTTTATAATAAAACAAAAATTTATTTCTTACAAATATAGAAACATTATAAACGACTATTCATATAAAAATAAATAAAATTCTAAGTTAGTATGTTTGCATTTCAGATAATTCAGTCTTTTCTGTATTTTCAATTTCCTGCCTTTTAACAAAAGGCAGATTGGCTTAATGGCATATTGCGCTCAATTTTGTCGTCAGTCCATATAGAATGTCGTTTTTTTATTTCCTCTATTGTATTATTTCTAGAACGGATAATTATAGTTGATGAGCTTGCCGTAGTTGCAGTTGCCTATGACAGTTTTTTTCTTTATTCTTAAGAATGGTCCTTATTGTTGAAGTTGTCAAATTCAATGCAGCACCCATTTGAGATTGACGTTCATCAGTATCTAATCTTTTAATCACTTGCATTTTAGTTTCTAGTGAAATGCTTTTCTTATTGCTTTATTTTCGTGTTTTTTATTATCACTCATGATAAAAACTAAAAATCATAATATTTGTCACTATATAGCAATCGTTATATTACATAAATTTATACTTACAAAAACGTCAACAAATATTTGAAACGATAAAAATAAGTTTGTGTAATACCGCAGGAAAGAAGAAACACAGATAAACTGTTTCGGATTATCGGGAAGCCCAAGGCTGTGTACAATTTCAGGGAATCTTACTATTCAAATAAAACAGCATTAAACCGAAACAGCGTTAAGCGGGGTCTTACTGTATTTATTGCCATGGATGTTTTACAAATCTGTAAATTTTGATTACTTTGATAAAATGTACGGAAATAATTTCTTAAATTTTAATTAATTTCGCAATTTTTCTCACGGACAAATTTTTCGAAACGCTTTATTATAAATAAACTGAGCTTGCAATTCATCGCCGAAGGTTACGAAAAATCAATTCCAAACATTGCAGTCGAAATCCTACATACATCACCCATCTTCCAACACAAACCAGATGTTAGGAATGGGCGTCCACAAACCTTATCGATCGCCAAGGCCTCAACCATACGCCCACGACCCGGCACTGAAAGATCACCACTGCGCGTTAACCTCTTCTAGTCCTCCTCTGTACCAATTATGTGCAATCCACCCCCACGCGAACAAATAGGACAACAGAGCTTCCTTCACTGAATCATTTCTTCCTCTTTCATCACACAGCGCAGGATTTGGTAACTATGGCGACCAGAAACTCGATTCCGTCGGCATTCTTTTTTTTTCTTTTTTTTTTATTATTATCATTACTTTTCTCTGGAAAAGATTTCCCCCTTTTATCATTGGAGGGATGGCGAGGGTTTAATCATACGGGCTGGTGCCCCCTTTCTGTGTTCTTGCAGTTCTTTCACTCCTTCTCCCCATTTTCGGATAATCCAACTTTTGCCTGCTCCCCCTCAGCCAAACCGCAAAGCATGCGGGATTTGGGAAGGCAGCACAGTGGCATTGTTCTAATGTATCGACGCGATTTGCTCTTAATGTTTACGTTCGAATTTCATCGCAGGTCAAAACAAAGAATACTTTTAGAACATTGTTAGGTGTGTGTATTTGGATAGTGAGATACATAAGTAGTTAATGGATTTCGATTTGTTTACCCAACTTTTAGTATACTAGACCAATAAAAGATGTTATTCGTTTACTAAAGGTTTGAAATGTTATCACGTAATGGATTTAATTGAAAAATTATGAACGAAGACCGTTATATTGAGTTTTAAAGTGATTAAAACTCAAACATTGTAAGGCATTAAAGCAATGCTGTCTTTCTCCATTGTGTACTGAACAAGGAACTGATGACAGAATTAGAAATATACACGTTTTGTTGAGCATGAAAGTATAGCTGCCTTAAAAGACTTGGTAATGTACCTCGGAATTCTGAGCCAAGCTAGATCATAAGAGCCAAAACTTGAGTTAACTTCCAAAAACATTAACGGTGAACTTAGAATACTTCTTTAGATTAAAATAAGGATGTAGAAGTTCTACGCGATTGTTTTGATCAATTCGGTTAATAACTCTCCTGCTATATAAATAATGATCGACCAAACCATGATCCCATCCAATAGTGTATAGTAAAATCACAGAAAAAGAAGAAAAGTCTATAAAAGTTCTGCATAGAAGAAATGAAAAAAAAAAAAAAAAAAGGGGGTTCTTTCCACCTCTCCTTCAAAACAAGCAATGACCAACCACTTAAACCGTGTTCTCAATTTGTAGTACTCTTATGCACAGTGGCGCACACAAGAGAGTGGCCCTGGGGGTCCGGACCCCCAAAGCCCTTGATTTTTTTCCGATTGGTTATAATTCTAGTCTATAATACGTAAATTTAATTAAATATTTGTTATTAATGATTAATTTTATTAATTAATGCTATTTATTTATTCAATAATTAGTTTTTACTGTGTTTTGTTCTGAAAATCGACAAAATCAAAAAATAGCATGATACAAGAATGGTGAACTTTCAACCCTGCCCTTGAAAAATTCCTGTGTGCGCTACTGCTTATGCAAAGTAGAAGGAGTACACGAACGCATAGTAAGGAAAAAGACCAGGTACTCCCAGCAATAAAAATATTATCACAATATCAAGATAAGATGGATTTAGCAAGTGTTGCAACAAAGAGGAATACATTTTATCTGTTATTACGGAGTGAGTGCTTGTTTATTAACGTCGCACTATAAAGCAAAACGAGGACTATGGGCGACGCATGAATCATGGTCAAGTAAACAGGCATACCTGAGCTGGCACCCTCTCTCCAAACTATCACCCCAACGGGAAGTCTTAAACTTAGCGTATGTCAGCCCCCTCTACATGGCCAGTCATCAGTGGCATTCATAGCACGCAGGACACGAGCTCATGATTATGATCACTAGGCTACCTATGTAATAAGTTGAAATGAAAATTACCGGAAAAAGACCGAATGGATACCTAAAAGTTATTCACAGCGTTTTAGATTAAAACTCGTTGAAGAACATCTTTTTTCGGAGGTCAAACTAAACACAATGATTCACAATGATTTCCTCAGGGGCAGGCTGAGAGGCTAGTAGTATTTTTCTTTGATCAGTGTTTAAGGCTGTCTCCGCCAAATGTAACAGAACTTTGGCAGAAAAATGCACTTTTCTATCTGAGAGAAGGTGTTTCGACTTGAGGGGTTCTATCCTTTAGCATCAAGCGAAGATAGTTTAAACGAAGTGATTTCTAACCACAAGTTATATGTCGCATATAGTAAGTGTTCGAAAATTATTTATATTTCTTAACTACATTTCAACCTAAGATAAAACTTTTGACTCGGCTGATAATTATTTGAAGGGGCAGGGTAAAAACAGTCCATTTGTTTCGAATTAGCTTGTTTTTCCATTTGAATTGAGTTTTCAAAAATTCCCGGCAGTGAGAAATGTTCAATTTGTGATCTTATTAACATTCGAATTTCTGATCACAAATCACATATTCTATCTTGGTACTGAGTCAAATTTTGATTTCTGGTAACAGTTTACGCCGAGGGGGGAAATAACTGAAATAACCGCTTTTCTATACGTATTTAGAGGAGAACAAATCTCCTTATGTCAATAAGTTTTCAAATATAAATTTGGTAACGGAACTGTGATAAATGCCAGTTTTCAGGTGCAAACAGGATTTCGATTTGAAAAGTTGTAATTCAGTGGGTGGTAAAAGTCGGTCTCCAGACGGGCGAACCCTTTTCTGAGTGAAGAACAATTAACAGTTTAAATAAACCCTATCTCCCACGGTAAGTTTGCGTACTGTAAAAATGGAAAATCAGGTTTCCGATTGAAAAGAGGCAAGGAGATCCAAGGGTGTAACTGGAATTTCAATCAAAATAAGGGTTAAAAGTTTACACCAAGAAAGAATGAGAAGTTAATTATGACTTAAAAATAGGAAAGAAAAATTTGATTATCTATGGGAAAAAAGGTTTTGTTATGATATCATTGATACTGTAAAAAGAATAAATATCTGGGTTGAATGACTACTTCAGTAGCATTTGGTAAATTGATAGCACTGAAACTAATATTTAAAATATTAAAGTTAAAAAAAAAAGTCCGATACAAGCTATCGGCAAATATCGATGTAAGATTGTATTACGCATTTCATGATTGTTAATTGATGCATTTTATGTTTTCAAAATACTCACGATTTCTTCGATAATGTAATTTTAATTTTTCCATTAGTTTGCATCGAAAGTCAAATTTATTGAAAACAAATTTTTTTAGGGCGGAAAAAAAAATGCATATTTTGTCGAATAATTAATATTATATACATGTTACAGCTAAAGTGCAGAAATTAGTTAAGTTGCACATTAACTAGGGGGAATCGTTAAAGTGTGGAAAATTATTTCATATCTCGAATTACTAAAATAGTCTGCACATTGCCTACTCTAGACAAGTAAGTAATATAAGATCTTAGGTGGAACGACAGCAACGCTTCTGTACGATTACATTAAATGTTATTTATTTATTTTTCGATATCTAAACAATCGTTAACCATTTGGGTCCCAAGCAGCGCGCCGCTTGGAATTTCTTGACATAAAATAAAACAAGCGCTGTTAGGGTCTTTTCGATTCTGAGAAGGCGAGGTTGAGCTGTTAGGGATTCTTGCGCTGTTAGGGATATCCCCTGTGACTCAAACGGTTAATACAACCAAATAAATAACAAATTAGTAGATGGAATCAATCATCAATCAATTGAAAAACTATAATACAAAGAATCAAACAGTTTAACATACTATTACAATTAGGGAAATGAATTTGGAATTGATTCTCAAGGAGTCTTATCGAATACACAATTACTGTCTGTCACTCTGTTTCTAAATGTTTAGGATAAATTCTCCAGGAAAGAGTCAACGTTCAACTAAAATTCCTAACACAAAGAAAATGAGAGAAACGAACTTTTGAGTTTTAACGATACGGAAACCACTAATAGGAAAATTACCTAGTTAAAATGCAGAAAACTCTTGATCTGGCATTTAAACGGAGCCAATCAGTTAATTTGCGCATCAGCTAGGTAATCTACATATTAATGACTTTCAAACTTTAACGGCAATATATATATTCTATCACTATTCTGTATAAATCAAAATCAATTACCCGATGAGTCACTTCTTTCTTAAAATTAAGAATAGTTTTCAAACGTCACATTTTACTTCAAATGAAGGGAGATTATCACACTTAACCACTTGCCTGATTATCCCAAGTTATCTCGAGTTCATCCCGAGAAAACTCAGGCAAAGCAGAATTTTGTCAGTACGATTTGTTTTATAGCGGTTTTTACTCGGCCTGGAGGAAACAAAAGGAAATATTCAGCTTTTAGTGGCAGTTAGAAAAGTTTTGTTGGTTTTGCGGATCTTTTGGCGGGACAGGGCACGTGTTTTCCCTATTGTATAGTACACTTCGGCTTGTGGATTAGTAGTATAAAGAAGAATAGTTCCATTGAAAAAAAGTAAAATAATGGCAATGATGCAAGATAGCGAAAGCGATGATTACGAAGAGGTGGACATTGAAAATAGTGGAAGGGATTCTGCTGTATGTAGCCTACATTTCGTACATTAAATTAGGAGGTTCAAGATCACATAAACAATTTAGAATGGAACTGATTGAAAAAATAATTTCAGAAAATCATCTTGACGAGTTTTTTGTCACATCAGGAAGACCCAGCATTAGTCCATCATCACTCAGATTAAACTCAGGGCATTTTCCAGATGTTATTCCTGCTACTGAAAAAAAAATCAAATCTAATAGATAGTGTAACTCTGTGCTTCCGTAAATGAGATTCCAGAGGTAAGCCAGTAAGAAAAAAACCAGATACCAGTGTACAGAATGCCAGGTATCACTTTAAGTTGTCCCTTGTTTCAAAAACTATCATACAAAGACTAATATTTATCTTTTTTCCATTTGCCCGAGATAACTCGGGATAGTAAACTAATATTAATGCTTTTACACCTGTAAAATTCAACTTATAACCTACATATTTTGTTTGTTTCGTTTCCTTGTACTTAATAATAAAATAAAATGTGACGATTTTTTGCAATTTTTTTCAAAAAAATTTGTAAAGGAAGCGGTTATTTAACTAATGCCATTAACCATTCAACTACAACTCAAATTTGATCCTTGCAAAGCCGTGTCCTTCCCACGAAGCCACAAAGACTCGCCAAAAGTAGGTACAGACACACACATCGCGGCAGCTGGTGTCGGGGCATATTTATCTTAGAAAAGAAGACCGCTCCCATAGTGAAAGAGGGTGCAGAAACTGCACGTTTTCCCCCGGCGTTTTTGATAGTCTTTTCACCTTTGATCTCGTCTATCGCCACACGGGGAGGGATGCTGATTACTTAGCGTGTTCCATAAGAGTGCCCCTCCAAGTGGCCATTAACTCTCCAATGTATCCCCTTCTTCGAAAATTAGCATCCAGGCACGTTTTGCTGACGGCAGAAGCTTAAGTATGGAGTTTGGTAAGAATAGTCCAGCACGCGAAGATTATACTTATCGTGTGGATGGACAGTTGGGTTATAAGGTAAGGGATAGTGTAGGGAATACGTGAGGGAAATTATTTCTAAGTTGGTGTGTGTGGGCAACAATGGATCTTTTGAAGGATGCAGCTTAATAAACGGGAATGGTCTGGTATAACAATTAGAAAATTTTAAACTATTGATGCATTCAATCAAAATACCTTAAAGAATGGTCAACACCATATTTATTTCAATCTAAGGCCCACTTTTTTTTTTTTTTTTGAGTATTAGTGCTACTGAGCATCGGGTGCAGCTTAGAATTGAAGGCGGGGAAAACTTTTGGATGAGGGAAATCGAAAAAAGACACATGATACTCTCTGACGGTGAGAGCAATTACGGGTTCATGTATGTACTTAAAAGTTTTTAATATTAGTAAAATAAATTAATTATTCACTTCTTTTTGTTCTCATTTTAAAGTTGGCAAATATCGGAAATCAATAAACCATTTAGCGTATTTTTTCACAGACACGTGCTGAGATTTTGGTATGCGGTGTAAAATCGTTGGCAGCTTAGAGTCGAATAAATACGGTAATATAGTTAAATAATAGTGGGATAATCTACAACGAACACATTCCTGGTTACTAATTCCTACATTGTAAGATAGTTTGATGTATTAACGTAATGATACTGTGTGCTAACGGTAAGATCAAATTTTCAATGCTGGAGAAACAAAAATCGATATCTACGATTAAGGGTTTTTTTTCGCTAAATGTAAAGGAACCTGAAATTGACTCCAAACACAATTTTAGAAAGAAGCGTCAATTTTCATGAAAACTGGATACGTTATAATTCATGCATCTGATTACAATACAAAGCTTTTAAAATTAAAAAATATTCCACAAATAGATCCCCCCTTTTTTATGTATAAAAGGAAGGCGCACTTTTCAATAACCGTGTAGGAGAAAAATCCGAAACACTAGGAAAAAATGAGCAGCACCATAAAATATGCCGGTCTTCATAGGATAATGACGTCACAATATAATAACATTGCAGCAATTTCTGATGCCACCAATGCACAGATTTGGATTCTATTTTTAGCGAAGGCAGCCCAATTAAAACAGATTTTAACACAGTCAATAGAAATTACTTGGAATGATTGTTTCAATACTAAAATAAATATTTAATTTATAAAACAAAAATCTAGTTCAAGAAATTTTGTCAACACCAGTAGATTTCTACTTTCCAGATACATCCATTAGACAACGACAAATATAACTAACTATCAGAGAAAACTAAAATCAACAATAGTAACCGCATACTGATAAAATAAAGAAGCAAGTTTAGAATAACAAATGAATCCCCACAAGTATGGGAGGGAAAAAAAGAAAAGAAAAACTCACCCTGTATGTTTGGGGAAGACTGAATTTCATCCGAATAAACTTTTTCAAATTAGATACAGTAAGCGCCGCAGGACAGTTTAAATATCTAGTCATTAATTCCTGCAATAAAAAGAAAAAAAAGATATGTATTGGAAATTAGCTATAACATATCATTAATTACAATGATTAATCATCGCAACATTTAAAAAAAATGCGAATGATTCTTACCTTGTTTGTTTTATCTAAGCCAAATTCCGAATCGGAGGATTCATTTTCCGACCTAGTGAAAAAGAAATGGAATGTATATTAGTACAACCTATGACATTTACGTTATAATTCGTATACATATAAAAAACGTAATCTAGAATTCTAAACTTCTTACTTTCTTTATTATTTTATACGATTTAAAAGTAAATGAAAGTAAGCAAGATGCAATGAATTATAAGGTTAATATATTTCTCAACTAGTGGCGCACTAAAGGGGACGGTCGGAACCCCAGACCCTTGATTTTTCTTTCAATTGATTATAATCCTATGTACGTAGTACGTAAAATTGAATGAAGTATTTGTTTTAATAATTAATTTTATTAATTAATGCAAATTACTTATTCAATAATTAATTTTTTACTGTTTTTTTATTCTTGAAAACCGACAAAATCAAAAGAATATGTTGGGCGGGGTATTGGAGCATGATACGAAAACGGTGGACTTTTGATCCTGGACCCCCCCCCGAAAAAGTCTTGTGTGCACCACTGTTCCTCATATTGTTTAGCTAAGTGTGTTTAATCTAAGATACACTAATGGGCTGAATGTGTGAACTCTACAAAATAATGAAAACATTTGGTAATGAAAACGTATAAACTGGTCTCGGATATGAAATTTTTATTAAAAATTAAGCTCTATATTTGCCTTTTTTTACGTCATACAAGTTCCCGAATTATTGTAATTTCAAAATACGCGATGCAACAAATCCTCTAATATATCGCATAAAAATGTAGGTTCTCAATAAAAAGTGTTATTTTTGAAATTATTCTAATAACAGAATTTAATACCAAACTTTTAAGTGTAACATTATTTAAATATTGAATAGCATACAATCATTTTATACTGATTACACATATTGGTAGTGTGACATTTACAACATCATATATAAAAATTTCGAAGAATTTCAATTCTTTAAAATATTGCTACAATAAACATTTTAAATGTGCATAACGAATTAAAAATAAGATTTTATTTGTGCATACAAGTGATAAACCGATATTCATATGTGAAAAAAATTAACGAAATCACACACAGGAAACTAACGTATTTGACAATGTACTTACTCTAAAAATATTAAAAGTTTTCAAAATATGAATGTATCATGTAAAATCGAGAAATAAAATATTTCCAGAGTGAAAAAGAAAATTTAAATAAACAAAATCGGCAGACTGCTCAGTTAAAAAATGTACTTTCTCTCTAACAACTTGACAACCCCACCCACCTATGCAAAAGCGAACAGCACTAATCACGACCAGACCTTTTAGAACATTGTTAAGAGATGGAAGAAAAAAACCTTTAACTCACACAACCATCATTATATGTTCACTTGAAAAGAAAAAAAAAAGCCTTCGCTTCACGCTTTACAAAAATGTAGCAAGAAGGCATTCACCTGCAAAGATGCACCAGACGTGAAAATCCATCGCTCTCTAAAACCCTGAAGTTTATTATCAACCCAAACGGCCTCGCCAAAAAGATCCCGTCACGGTTTGGGGCATCAACGAACTCCCATAACAACAAACAAAAGCTGCGAGAAAAAGAATAAAATAAAGCAATGAAAAAAACAAATCCAGTAACAAACTTCGTGAGCAGATCTATCTTCCCTTCCACCCCAAAAACGAGTTCTTTGAAAAGAACCCGCTTCCAGTCTCGGGCCGCCAGCCAACCACAACGGGTTTAGAGGGGGGCAACTCGGTACCACGCCTTAGTAGCACACACAATGGCACAGGTGACGTCACAGGGTGACCCCCTGACCTCACGCAGGCCATCGACTTGCGGAGGCGGAGTCCAGAACCTATTGTTCCCAGACCAGACCCAGTCCAGATTGGTTGGGAGGAGCCTATGTCGCATTGGAACACCTCCTCTCTATTTTTTTCTTAACCTCCTCGGTTTTTGTAGGTCGTTGAAGCTGTTACTTTCCTGTCCAATTACAGGACTAATTTTGATTTACCAGTGCCAGTGGCTACCTTCACCTGCGGGTGAATGGTGAAACAGATGTGAGGTGTTTTTAGGGGTAACTGGAAATGCGTGCTGCATATTGTAAACGGTTAGTAGAGTGTTGGGGTTTTTTTTTTAATAGAAGGGATATATTTTGGACTTTAGAATCACAAGCGACAGTAGGTTTTACCAACTTTTTTTTAACGAAATTTCATTCCTAATATTTTTAAAACATACTCCGACAGAATAAAGCACCGATAGAATAAATTTTTTAAGTATCCATATAACTGTATAACAATATTTTTATACATTTTTTTACAGTAACGTAGTGATTTTAAAAAAAAGGAGTAGATTTTTTAAAATTACTACTGCGAATTTACTTTTATTGCTTATTAGTTAAGGCTATCTTCGGCTAATGTTAAAGAATAAGGAATAAATTCGGAATATTTTTTCAAATATAAAAACGCTCAACATTAAATATTATATTCTGGCTCCATTATCCTGTAGAGAATCACTTACTTTATCATAATACTCCATTTTTATCCAATTTTTGACACTTTTTCTTTTATAAAATGTGTTTCGCATTATTTTTCCTATACTGTAATGATAAACGAGCTACCCTTTACATGTTAAAAAAAACAACTAATTATTTATGAAATATTTTTAAATTTTAAAAACACTACATTATAGACAAATGCATGAAGTTACAAGGTCACAAATTTTTATAAAAATTGAGGCATTTTTTTCTGTTTGAAAATGTGCTCCGCGTCAAGTTCACGCTCTCGTACATATGACGAAAACAGCCTTAACAGTGCGGATTCCTGCTCATTGTGTCATCGAGGGTAATGAAAGAGCCGATTTTTCCTGCAAAGAAGGGAACGACTATTTTACAAACCACTAATAACCATATGAGTTTTCATTCTGCAAAATTCCTAATTAAATTAGAATTTAAGCGGAGGTTCGCCTCCTACCAATAAAATGAATATAAGGGAAAGGCCAGGGAGTGTCTAGTTCGAAGCCAGTCATTCTAGATTTTCCTGGTCCTGTTGCCGAGGCGTTATTTTGTATTTTGACTTGGTACGATTGTTTGAATGCCCATCTTATTACAATTCGGCTAAAGGACACCAGCCTGTACTCTTTGTAGCCCTTCACAGCCCATGGATACAGACCACATTGACGAATGCGGTGCACTATTATCTTTTAATTCTAATGTTCTTAAGCATCGTGAAGCCAGATTGAGACAAATGGCCTAGTGGCCAAATGTCTGGCATTTGTATAAATAAATATTAGTCAACAGTTATTTTTAAATCGTAATCAATTTTCCAATTTTGACGAAAAAGGAAATTTAAAAATTGGTTAACATACAAAAAACTAATAAGTATCATGAAACTATTTCATTGTTATTAATTGCGGATTCTAACATGCAAAACTCATTAAAAGCCCAAGACTCGAAATATGAGAGAAATTCTTTATATAACATCTACAATGCTTTCATTTTCTTTAATTCTTCACTGGGAAAAAATAACTTTTTTTTGCTAAGGAAATAATTTCCTAAACACTTTCACAACAGAATTACCAAACTATCTTATATTCCAAAATAGAAAATGTGAAGCAAAAAATTGCTGAAAATTATTTAAAATTAAAAATAACAGTTTTTAATCTACCAAAAGAATTGTCAGAACAAAATTTAGAGTATTTGAAAAAATCAACTGTATTTTCAGAATATAAAAGAAATATTTTTATATTATGTAAAAATAAATTTCTTTCCTTAAAAATTTTGATTACCTTTCAAAAATTAGTAGGTGTTTGTGTGCGTGTGACCCACTTAAAAATTTTGTAATTTATTACTTTCAAAATACACTGATTTCAAAATTCTTAAGACCCACAGCACAATAATTGATGTTTCTAAAACAATTAAAAAAAACTACATTTTTAAAACTATATATATACATAATTTTCTGCAAGAATTCCACTACTTTGCATTCGTATAGCAATAAACAACCATTACTCGCTATTTTAATAAGAGTAATGATAATAAACACGCTAAAAAACCATCTAGGGCATAAACTAAAGCTTTTGTATACGCATTTGCCAACTGTCTTTAACCTTAATAAATCTATCAATTTGTATCTTCCAAGGTGAAGCTTTCTTTCAACGAGTATGAATTATCCAACATTCTGGATGATTCCCCGCTCCAGAACTGCGAAGATTGGATATCGCTGTTCCTCAAATACTCACATAAACAAATTCCAATTTTCGCCCACAGCAGGATCCCGACTACGGCATGCATCGCAAATATTTCTTTTCACACTTCTGACTTTATCTACAATTCCACCATTTCTCGTCCCTCCACTATTTCAGCAGATAATCCCAAGTCTGACCTTTGTGAGAATCGATTGCCACAGCTATCAACTTCTCTATTCTTCGCAAGCACTTTCCGCAACCAGTTTTCTATTCTACTCAGTGACAGGCTGGGCCCTCTCTCAAGTAAAGCGATCCCTTCGATTTCGGTGGAGTACCCAGCCTTTTCCCATCTGCAAGTGACTCGCTTTGTTCTCATCTCCCACAGCGGCCTTTCTGAAGAATTAACGTCTCGCGGGGGAACAACACAATACCCCGACTTCACATGGAGCGTTTCCAAGAAGTGAGGAAGGCTTTAGGACATATTCAGAGTGTGGAACGTATTAAAAGGTTCTACGAATGCCCCGTGGTGCGTTTGTAAATAGGATTTCGCAACGAAAAATGTGACCTTTGTTTAGGTTGCAATGGATTTCACTTCTTAGAGGAATGATATTCGAATGATTAAACCAACTGATTTTGGAATCCGTTTTTGAGCCATTAAAATATCTACAAATGGAAATCTACATTGTGATCCTAGCTAAAAACTCTTCGGGGGAAAAAATTACAATAGCTCCAAGTGAAAAATAGCAAATTTTTGAATTGATTATTAAGTAGATTTAAATTCGTTTGGATATTTTTCACCCGCTTTCAAAGCATTTCACGGTTTACCAGAACACATTTAATGCTCGTCTTTATAACAAATTCCCACAATATTTATGAATTTCGATTGCTATTAATATAAAGTAAAAAAAAAATTGTGTGTGAGAGAAAAATCTAACTATGTGACTCGGGGGCGATTGTTTATTATGTCGCATAATAAAGCTACACGAGGACAACTGACCTCGGCCAAGTGACGACACCTGAGCTGGTCCTCTCCCTCTCCGAATTTCCACGCTACTTTGAGGGACAGATTTAATGTGTGACCATGATCCAGTGGCGTAACGGAGATTATTAGCCTCCCCCCTCCGCCTGCAAAGTCAAGTTTTGGGCCCCAAGCCGGATCTTACAAAGGATTGCAAAACCATAACATAACAAAAGTTTTGGACCCTCCAGAATCCTGCTCCCCTCCGCGAAGTGGGGGCTTACGTTACGCCACTGCCATGACCACTAAGTTACCCTGTCCTTTTATGACTCGAAAACGAAAGGTAAATATGTGACACTCTTACGTTCTGTATTTAGCAACACTAATCCTTCTGAGGCCACAGGATACAATTGTTCAAGATCGTATTTCAGTCCAATAATAACAGATCATTTAAATTCACCTTGTTTTTAATTAATGTCTGCAGCAGAAAGAAGCATATCCAAGTCCAGAGTATAAAATTAACTAGAATAAGGCAGTTTTAAACATGCGTATACATGTTATAACAATATGAATTTACACTATCATTAGAACTAGTTTTCCATTTTGAAAAAATGTTCTATGTGAGGGGAAAACGACCTTACATAAGCAACCAAGATTTTTCCAATAGAAAAATACATACTTCTCTTTAAGGCTGTTTTCGCCATATGTACGACAGCGCGAACTTGACGCGGAGCACATTTTCGGACACAAAAAATATCTCAATTTTTATTAAAATTTGTGACGTTGTAATGCGTGTATTTGTTTATAATATAGTGTTTTTAAAATTTCAAAATATTTATTAAATAATTAGTTTTCCCTTTAAACATGTAAAGGAATAACTCATATAACATTACGGTAGTATAAGAGAAGAAATGTGAAACACATTTTGTAAAAAAGAAAAAATGTGTCAACTTGGAAGAAAATGAGTAATATCATAAAATAAGTGATTCTCTATAGCAGGGGTGTCCAACCCAAATGACCTTGCTGGCCACTTCGGAAAAACATTATAATCTCGCGGGCCGCACATAAAAAAGTATACCTTAATATCAGATATCAGATAAAAAAACATTTATTGGTGAAAATTTAAAACAGAAAGAATTATAATTATTGCTTTCACTATTTTTCATATATACAGACATATATAATATAATAATGCAATGATCAAATAATGTATAAAATATTACAGTTGCCATTTTCTTGAAAATTACGGTGTTCACTTTGAATTGATCTTTCGTTACTCATTGTTGAAATTTGATAGTGCTGTCATTCGCAAACGATTAAGCATACGTTGCCCTTTATCTTAACCGTCCTGAATATTTTTTTTAAACTTTAAAAAACCATCTCTGATTGCCTCTTGCTTTTTGGGCACTCCAAACAAAAAAGGAGGAGGAGAAATGAAAATCACACACACAGAGAATCATGTACCATCCATAGTAAAAAATATGCATAATGCAATTCGGAATTTATTAAAAAAGTAATTTATTATAGAAAAATAAAATGTAACTGTTTGATAAAATATAAATCTATTTACATATAAAGGACATTTCTATTATCAAAAAGGATTTATTTTATAACAAGAACAGGTAACAGGCAAATACATTGTGTATATTATATATATATATATATTTCCCCTCAAATAAATTTCAAAAAGAAAAAAACTTTAAAAACCTGATATTTAAAAATTTTTTAAAAAGAGCCGGTGGGCCGCAACTTATGTACTGGCAGGCCACATGCAGCCCGCGTTTTGGACACCCCTGCTCTATAGGATAGTGAAGCCAGGATATAATATTAACATTTGAGTACTTTTATATCTGAAAAAATATTCCCAATTTGGGTCCTTTTTTTTAAACATTAGCCGAAGACAGCTTTAAATTCTGAGCATGTGTCAAAAATGAAAAAAAAAAAAATCTTTAAAATACTGACAAAACTTAGATAAAATTTACTAAATATATAACCTTTAAATGATGGTCCATAAACGGCTACAGGTCTTTCACAAACATAAGAATTTTCATAATACAATTTTATACTAAAAACGCTACTGATAAGCCACTTTTTGATTTGTCTAGAAAATGAAAAGAGACTCCTTCTGATAGCAACACTCTAAAATACGCGAATCTAACGAGAAACACCTGCACAAGTAGTAATAGACCTCCTGCTGGAAAGAGCTATCAACTCCTTTGCAATTTATGACATGTGAAAGGCGGCTATTCTTAAGGGCCGGAGCTGCCAGAGATTTCAATGGGAAAAATATGTGAAAAACTTTAACGATGCTAGAAAAATGTTGTGTACATCTATTTCCCCAAAATGCACATGGATTCAAGATCTCCCATAAAGAGGTTGTTAAAAAAGGGAAGAGGCTGTACTTTTGTGTAAGGTTTAGCTGCCTAAGATTACAATTTCGGAACTCAGCTGTAGAAATATAAAAAGAAAATTAATTGCCTTTTCGTGACAATAAAATAAATCGTGCCATTGAAAGAGACCCACTTTCATCTTATTTGCACTCTTAAGAAGTGTAAATAGTTGCAGTTGAATAAAGAACTAATATTGCAGAATGTACCAGAAGGAACTCTAAGAGAGCAGATAGCTCAGAGAAAAAAAATAATATTGATGTGTGCTTATGAATGCTGGTATTTGGTTGGTTCCTATTTAACGACACTGATTCCTCATTGGATATGTTCTGCCATATACAACGGTACAATAAATATTGCTAATGAAGTCACAGAATGAAATATTAATATTGAAAAAATAAGTGTTCATGTTATGAATCTGTTTTTCAAAGACTAATCCTGTAACCAAAATTTATTAGAGCTTCAATAATATTTCCCTTTTATCAGTATTTACATATATTTTTACATAAAAGTTATAGAAAAAAGGCAGTAATTGTTAAAGCAAACAACACTTCTTATAATATAAAAGCAATATAAAAAATGTCATGTGAAGGCTGAAGTCAAGAAATTTTAATTAGAGCACATTTAAAAATGTATGCTATTTCTTAAAGATCTTTCTTCTAGATATGAGTAAAGATATTTCTTCAGTTGAAATTAATCATTAAGATATCCGACTACTTACGAGAACTTTTTTTTTTAAAAATGGAGATATGGGAATTTTTTTGTGTTTTTTAGATTTATTTACTATATTTTACGAAAAAAATCTTAAAATTAAAAACAGAAAAAAAAAATTATTATTATTAAAATGGGGGAAAAAACTGGTAAAAATGTACAAAAATTTTATGAACAAATTCTCAATTTTTCAATTTTGATGTGTTATTTTGTTATTCATGTTTGAAGTGACCTTCAGGATAAGAGGTATTTTAATTTTTACAAACACTAGAGCACTTTATCTTAGTGATTACATTAAATTGCTTAAAAAAACAGTGACTATATTCACATAAAGGACTTTAAATTTTGAAATAAAACAGTGATTGATGAATCTGAAAGTTAGAACACTTCTACTGTTATACAGAATATATACAAAAAATTTCAGCAAATTATTTTAAAAACTTTTTGAGCCATCGCTGTTACCGTTTGAGTTTTTCGAAAAAAACACATTTCGAGTAAAACGCATTTTAAAGTTTGACATCTTATGTATAGTTATGGCATCCGCTTTTACTAAAACACTTGTAGTTTTTGTTCTAATGAATGAAATATAAAACACTTCGTATTTTTATAAAGCTAATAAGATTATCTATAAAATAAAACCATAAAACAAATTTGTCAATTTTTGAAAAAAATCATGATTTTAGAGTAGTCGGATACCTTAAGTAAATGTACAGCCAAAGATTCATATTTTATCAATGCAAACACTAGGATTTTATCAACATACATGAAATCATTTTAGTAAATCGGAATTTTTCATGTTTGTTACATACAATAGGTCAAATCCTAGAAGGTCATGTGATAATACAATTACGTGTTTTCCATTGAATCTAAACATGTGTGTTGTCTATTGACATTGGACTTGTACTTGTTCTACTTACAAAATTTTGATGAAATTTCAAATTTGATAACTTGGTACAGGTTTTCGCGAATATTAAGATTCTTCAAAAAGATTTTCAAAGCTGAAATAAAAATTCTTTATCGTACGGTTACTTTTAAATCAAGAGAATTTTGTTTACCTATGTGCATTGTGATTATTTAGAAATCTGGACTTTTCAAAAGAAAGTTTCTTTAAAAAGAAAAAAAATTGGCAACAGTGAAGCGATTGATTTGATTGGCGGGAGATACGCGACTGCAGTTATTACGTGACTGTGACGTAACATGACCTTTCGAAGGCAATGTTTCGTGATTTATAAGGCTGTAACACTACAAGAATACCTTAAGGTTTATACTGAATTTCTGAATTCTTATTTAAAAGCGCAACAATTACAAAAATCTTTAACACACATGCGCAAAGTTCAATTAAGGGGTTGGCGTTATTTCACGCGAAAAGATAAGTGTTAGTGTTACGTGTTCGGAACATATTTCGTCCTGATAATATCCTCCCATAAAAATTTTTTTTGCTAATTTCATTGCTTCTTTGAGTTACCTTGTAATTATTCTAAAGACGCAAGTTGTATAATTTGAATTTGAAACTTTTAAACCTCAAAATTTGCTCAGTTATAGATTTCTTTAACTGCACGGTCGCTGCGTCTCGTCACAGTCACTGTTTCAAGTCAGGTCACCGCTGCACTAACCCCAAATTAATAGAGTAGCGAAACATATTCCAGAATTAATAATGGATGGAAAGTAATAGGACATTGGAAATTATCATATGCCAGATATTACCAAATACAATGAAACCTATTATTTCAAGTAACAATTTAAACACACCTCTAGCTCATATCTAATTTTTAACTAATTGATTGAATCTTTTAGCTCTCCCAAACCAGCTGTGCAGGAGATTTTATCCTACTAAGCATGGACTCCTGAACAATCGGTCATTAAAAGTACTCCGCATTAGGAAAGCGAGAAGAGCCCGAAGAAAAAACGAAAAAAATTAAAGATGAGAAGCCCAGCGACCAATTAAAGTGGCGGCCCAGACGTGGAATTAATTTATCAAAGGGAAAAAACCGGTTTGCGGTTTCACAGACAACCCAGAAGTCAGTCGCGTCTTTCCTTCGCTACGGTCAATAACGGGAAATGATGAATAACGGAATTAAGTTCACACAGAGATGCCAGCTCGGGCCGTATTGATTGCACAATGTTCATTTTTTATTTTTATTTTGACAGTTATGTTTTGGTTTGCTGCTTATGGAGAGTTTGTTGCTGACGTTTTTGAGAAATGGTAGAAAAATGTAAATTATGTTTTTCTTTCATATTTTGTTGACGCCTAATATTTTAAAGTTTTATGGGACATGCAGCTATAACCACACAATGATTATATAGTAGAAATAATTGAATTTTTTCATATCAGAGGTTGATTTTTTTCAGCGTTTTTATTGATATCGCAAGTAATCAGTGGCGCACACAAGGGAGGAGGGGAGGGAGAGGTCCTCGGGTCCGACCTCCTCCAAAGCCTTTGATTTTTCTCCGATTGATTATAATCCTATGTATATAGTACGTAAAATTTAATGAAGTACTTGTTACTAATAATTAATTAATGCTAACTATTCATTCAATAATTAATTTTTATTGTATCTTGTGCCCGAAAATCGGCAAAATCAAAAGAAAATGTTGGACCGGGTAAAGCAGATAGGGGAATAGAGGACTTCCGACCCCCCGAAAATTCCTGTGTGCGCTACTGCAAGTAATCAACATGGAAGTTACCATGACGAACCTGAATCACGATCAAGTAACTAAATGACACCCAAAGAAACTAAGATGAATACAGCAAAAACGAAAATAATAATAATTAGAAAGATTACAGAAACAATTCAAGTTTTATTTACATACTTTACAGGGGGCTCTATGAGTGAAATCTTGTTTACAGGCAATCAATAGTAGTCCATTTTTAGCCACCTCTCCCCAAACTTTCTTTTATTGACATAGCACGTTTTTCTTTTCCCGTTTATCGAAATACTTGGTATTTTGTATAAGACCAAGCTTTCGTACCTCTATTGCCGCGTGATGCAGTAGAACTGCAAGAAAGTATAAAACGTGCTGCCAATAAAGTTGATAGTACTGTGTTGTGTGAAGCACCGGACTATAGCATTGATGTATGTCGTGTAACCAAGGTTTCAGATATAAAGCCCTATAAAGGTATGTAAATAAAACTTTTTTTCTTTCAAATTTCCCTTTTTTGCTTTTTTGTCGGTTTTATATAAAACTTAAAAATCCAAAAGGGATTTGTTAATTACCCTGTATTCTTATTTAGAAAAAAAAATCGTTTTTAAATAATTTTTGACCTTTTCTTTTAAAATCTTTAATTTAATGAAATATTTCACATTATATACAATACTTAGTCCTTTTTTCATTCTAATGATACATGGCATTTATTCAAAATCCAATAAAACTTTACTTTCGTTAAAATTTTTTTAGACCTTTTCCTGTCCATTGAGGCCAAGTTTATATAATAATATTTATAAAGATTTAAATATTTCACCCCTTTAGTTTTTCCCAGTTTTTTTATGCTCCCTAAAAATCTGTCTATAACTACCTATACTTTCAAGCTCAATTTGAAATTTTTTAGGTACATTCGCCGTATAACGCCCCCCCCCCCTTTTTTTTTTTACAAAAACCCCTGGAAGGGGATATAACGCTCTTACCCTTTTTTGAAGTGATTGGGAAATAAAAGGACTCCCTAGGTGTCCCCCCCCTCGGACAGCATTCTACCAATAAAAACCCTGACTAGTTCTTTTCATCATTTCCAAACAGTTCAGGGTTTGAAAAAAAATCACTTACTTTCATCATGGAAATGCCCTTTGAAGAACGTTTTTTAAAACCCGTCAGTTGATCCTATCCCCTTTGGGTTTGAAATTCCGTTTTTTTCGGCATATACAATGTCATCGAAAGTTTTAACGATTTTTCTTTGGACTCATTATAAAACATTAACGCATCTTTTCAAAAATTTCGGCACACAATGTAACAGATCAAAAATTACAGTGAGCTAACATTTTCCCGTCCGTATAAAAAAACCCCTCCATTTTCCCACCCCCCCCCAAAAGGGGCAAAATGAACTTTTCCACTTACCCCTGAAAGTACTCCAGCTTCAAGCTTATATTCTCTTTGGGGGAGTAAAAACATCTTTGTTCCGCTCCCTCGCCCCTCTCCTCGGAAGAGCATTTGGCGGCTGGAAAGGTAAGAGCAAAAAAATTAACAGGAAAGCAAAGAGCAAAAAAATTTCAAAGTAAGAAAAATACACCCCCTTCAATTACACGACGACTTTTGTAATTTAGAAAAAAAAAAGGGGGTAAGGGAAAAAGTGTAATACCTTCTTCGGGATGTTCTGCATAGAATTCACGCCGTCTTTGCATTTCATCTAGAAGGAAGGAAAAATTTTAGTATGCAGTGTCTTTGTTGTCGTACGAATGAATAGATTAGTGTTGGATTAATATATGCATCTTATAAGTGTAAAAAAGGGCACCCGGCCAAAATGTTTGCTTTAAAACTTGATGTTAATTCTTAAGATTTTTATCTAAAAAAGGTTCTACACTTAGGAAAGAAAGATGAAAGATTATTTAAATTCTCTCCCCTCTCACTCGTACTCGAAATATCCCGTTATGAAAAAAGAATTTTCATTCAACATTTCAAAATTTATTTCAAAGATAGGTTAGTGATTTAGTGAAACAGGAAATGTTTTTCTTGCAATCATTTAATTTGTTAGCCTTTTAAATATAAGTGCTTTTAGTCTTAACATTGGCGCACTTTTTAGGGGAATTCTCATTCAAAATCTATTAATGTTAAAAATAAATAAAAACAAAGGATTCTTTAAAAAGAAGTGCTAGGAGATCAAATGAATAAAAAAGCTAAAATTTAACATCAAGAAAGAGGAAATATATACAAATCAAACACGAAAGTAAAGAAAAAATTTAAATTTCAAAAAAAAAAAAATGAATGAAAATTTAAAATAAAAAATTTTTTTCTTTTTCACAAAAATTTAATCAAAAAAAAGGTTAATTGAAAGTAAAAGTTTTTGTTTTTTTAAATTTTTCATTTTTAATTGTTACTTTTTTTTAAATAAAAGTCTTTTTCTAATTTTTTTTGCGAAAATTTTTGGGAATTTCAAAAAAAAAAATTTTTTTTTAATTTAAAATAAAACCCCCCCCAAAGGATCCCAAAATGCTAATAAATGGGTTTAAAAAGGAAAATTTTAACATCAAAAAAAAAAAATTTAAATCAAAAGAAATAAAAAAAAAAGTTTTTGTAGAATAAATTTAATCCCCCCAATTCATAAAGGATATAAGAAATTTTGGGGGAAAATTTTTTAACCCCAAAAATTTTCCCCAGACAAAAATTATAAGAAATTTGAAAACAAAGAAAAAAAACAAAATTTTTTTTTTTGGGAATAAATTTATCCAAGGGGTAAACTTTCAGGGGGGAAATTACGGGTGAAATGGGCGGGAAAACCAATTTTTGCACCCCAAATCGTTACCCCAGATAAATTAAGAAGTTTGAAAAATCGAAAAACAAACAAACAAACGCATCTTCTTTTGTAGTATTTATACCAATGACGTAACGTACTCCCCCACATTGCGGGAGGGTGGCCCAAAGCCTGACTGACCCCCAAAAAAATTTGGGTTTGGGGCCCCCAAAACCCCGACTTTGCAGGGGCCCCAAAATTCGTTCCCCCGATCATACAATACACAGAAGATTGAAAAAAAAGAGAATAAAAAACAAAAAATGTTTTTTTTGTAGTATTTATACAATGGCGAAAGTACCCCCCCAAGGGGGGGCCCCAAAATGACTGACGTCAAGTAAGACGGGCGGGCCCCAAAAATTTTTGCAGGGGCCCAAGAATTGTTACGCCACTGATCTATACAATACTACAGAAGATTGAAAATGCAAAGAATAACAAACAAACAAATGCATCTCTTCTTTTGGGTATTTATCCCAAAGGGGGTAACGTACTCCCCACTTTTGGGGGAGGGGCAAAACCTGACTGACGTCAAGTAAGTATTCGGGCTTGGGCCCCGAAACCTGACTTTGCAGGGGGGCCCCAAGAATTCGTTACGCCACTGATCTATACAATACTACAGAAGATTGAAAATGCAAAAGAGAATAACAAACAAACAAATGTATCTCTTCTTTTGTAGTATTTATACCAATGGCGTAACGTACTCCCCCACATTGCGGGAGGGTGGCCCAAAGCCTGACTGACGTCAAGTAAGTATTCGGGCTTGGGCCCCGAAACCTGACTTTGCAGGGGGGCCCCAAAAACACGCCACTGATCTTAATACTACAATTTTAAAATAAAAAGAATAACAAACAAACAAATGCATCTCTTCTTTTGTAGTATTTATACCAATGGCGTAACGTACTCCCCCACATTGCGTGAGGGTGGCCCCGAAACCTGACTTTGCAGGGGGGCCCCAAGAATTCGTTATGCCACAGATTTATACAATACTACAGAAGATTGAAAATGCAAAAGAGAGCAACAGGTTAAATTTTTATTTTCAATGACATAAAAACTGATATTTCATATTTTAACTATGATCTTCTTTAAAATATTTACAAATGAGAGAATTATTTAATAAGATTATAGTTGTTTATTAATGTCTCACTTCACGAGGGCTATTGGCGACATACCTCGGAATTTTGAGTCTCGCTGAAGAGACGAGAAAGACACTTGAGTGGGCAAGACACTTTCCGAACTTCCTCGAGATAGTAAAATGTTGAACAACAAGCTTTATTAACGTTTACTTTTTTTTTTGTTGAAAACAATTATAAAATCCCCGTGCACCACAAAGTATCACACGGGGGGTTACAAATAAATATTTTAAAACACACATTCAAAAGGGGGGGGAAAAAAAGGAAAAAAATTATTAAGGTTAAGAAAAAAAAACAAATATTTAAACAAATTCACAGAAATTTTTTTAAAGCATTTCTGGGAAAAGGGGTTTGGGGAAAATTCGGAGGCCCAATTTATATTAAGCCCCCTTTAAAGCCAGTCTTAGGATCTTTCTTTCTCTGGCAAACTTGGAACACAGAAGGAGCACATGTTCTAACGTTTACATTCATTGATAAATTTGAGATTCGACAGTAAAAATTTCTTCTAGTATAATCTATTTACTCCATTATACCCTAAACAAAACACATAGTAATAAATATATTATACATATAATGATAATTATTCACAATTTCTCGCTATGGCTTACTTTGATATAAACCTGGCACGAGTTTGTATACAACATCTTGTAGAGTTGTATCCGATCTGGAATAAAACAATTTGAAAATTTTAATTTGACATACAATCCCCTAAACAGTTGATATAGAATCTATATATCTTTTTTTTTTAAAAAAAAGGAAATAAAGTGAACAAAAGTATTTTACCTTATGCTCAAGAGAGGTTTTGTTTTATGCACCTGAACATCACAGACGGGGCAGAACTTACTGTTTTCCAAGTACCGAACAATGCAAGTTCTGCAAACTAGAAAAGGAAATAAAAACAAATTAGAAAAAAAGCGGTAATGGTATTTGTGTGGTAAATAACAGCTCATTAAAAAAAAATAAGTACCAATATATCAAAAAGAAAATACAAAAAAAGGTTGATTGATTGAATATTAACGTCGCACTGTTCAACTACACGAGGGCTTTTGGCGACGGACCACGTAATTATGAACCATGGTCAAGTGACGTGGACGACACCTGAGCTGGCACCCCCTTCTCCTAACTACCACACCACACCAACGGGAGGACGTTTCAGCTCTCGACAGATTTAATGTGCATCGCTGCCCTACACGGCGGGTCTTTAGTGGTACTGGGCTCGAACTCGTGACAGGCAAGCCACGATCCGATACCTATACCACTCGGCTACCGCGGCCACTACAAAATATGGGAGGCTGAGCATGTTTATCTATGTAAATAAGAAGCCCCTTAAAATCTAAAATACAATTTAGATTAAGCTTTTTGCATAATAGTTTTACATTAATTTCTTCTTTAACCCTCTAAGTGGTCTGCACTTAAAGTCTTGCCATTCTGGAGATGCTTCAAAAATGCACCGCACATATATTTTTGCTTTCAGGTGGGGTTCTCAAAAGCGGTTGAGCCGTATTTTTAAGAATGTGGCTCGGCCGCTTTGGGGAATCTTGCTTGAAGGCAGAAAAAGCATCTCTGGAATGGCGGAATTTTAAGTGCAGACCGCTTGGGGGGTTAAGAAAAAGGCTATTATTTTTTTTTACAATAATATCGATATGGAACGATTGCATGTACATAGCTGCTTTTAAATGGTCGCCTCTAAGTAACGTAACGTTTTGAATACTAGAAATGATTTTTACCTAAAAGTATCCAAACGTAAAATATATCTCTTATACATAAAAATTCAATTGCAGCATATAATTTATGAAATTTGGTGTTTTCCCCTCAAGTGAAATAATAATAATCACAACACAGAAAATACCTATAAAATAGATGACTCTTCCTAATCCATCATTCACCAATTATTTTATTGCTTTTCTGAGTCATGTTGCTTAAGTCGGAGGAATAGCTCTAACCAAGGGAAGGTGCATGAAGTTCTCTATTACAGATGACTATAGTCAAAAAAGTGCATGCTAATATATACCACAGTATTAAATGTGGTTGGAGGCTAAGCTTCAAGTGTAAACATCAGTTGTTTGATTTGGCAAAATATGGCGCGAGGATCATATCTGAAAAATGCACCAAACATTTCCTAATTTACGAAAAGTCACATGTCTGCGATCTAGACAAAATTCTGTAAATAAAGAAAAGGGATGGAATGAAACAAGTAATATAAAAAATAGTTTTTAAGTCGATTCCTACTTAGATCAACAACGAAAAATTTTATTTTAGCTACTTTTTATTAAATAGTTACAATTAATATAAATATGTATATACGTAGGTCAGAATCACAACATTAAGTGGTCATTAGTTTTTTTTTTAATTATCATTAAATTATCGTATTGTCCTTTTCATTTCAGTCCAACTGAATGCTTTAACACGTGAGAAAAAAACTTTTTCAAGTTTTGACACAAGTCGCCAATGTGGTTGTATTTGTAATTCTTTAAATAATTAGTTTTAATCAATTCATTTTTATTAATTATAATTAAATTATTGTATTGTCATCCAAAATGATCCTGTATATAAAATTTCAGCTCAATTCAGCGCTTTAAAATGTATTTCATGAACGATCGAAAACTCCACCAAGATAAATAAATAAATATACAAATATATAAATAAATAAATATATAGACAGTGCGAGCTAATAGTAGGAATTGAAAAAAAAAATGCGTCAAAGCAAAGACTGATGGCTAGGAATTTCCTCCAGAACACATACTCCCTACTAACCAAAGATAAAGCACGAACTAGGCATTTAATGATGCCATTCAGAAAGACGGCTAAAGAAAGTATTAGTATTTTTAGTAAAATAATAATAAAATCTAATGATTTAAAAAAAGTTTAGAAAGTTTTATACGATTTTCATGAAAAGTATATATCGGACCACCAACATCTACCTTAACTTTTATATATTTGCATATGGTTAACAAAACCAAGAGCATCAAGTTAAAAAGTTATTGTCCATAATGGTATCTTTCAAGCCCCGCAAGAAAGAAAAAACAAAGTCGTATACATATAAATCCCATGCCCCACCTAAAAAACTAAGCTCCTGAGGAAGAATGGGGAAAAAAGAGAGAATTCAGGACGCTATTACATGAATTACAAAGCGGTATTATTCCTTTACAAAGTGAATTGTACTTACAAGAGTGTAAACATTCGACAATGGTGGTGGCATCGACAAAATATCCATCACAGAGTACACAGGTAAAATGTTGATTGATGTCTGTTACTTTAAGGCGGGTGGTGCGGTGCATTGTGAGCCCACCTCCAAAAAGTACGCCCCCAGATAGTAGCAATCTGAAAAATGAAGGAAAAATCTATTAATTTTAATGGCATCAATACACTCTCGCGCGCGTTGGAAATTTCTTGAAATTACTTAAATTTTGTTTTCAAATACATATTTAATTTTTTTTATAAGGCTTTGAAAGGAGAATACCCCACCCACCCTCAAAAAAGAATGGGGAATCACAGGGTTGCTTTTGTTTCCTGTTAAGCGCTTGTGATACATAAAAAAATTAGTAAGAATTTAAGCATTTCCGCACATTATAGTACATCAAAAGAAAAAAAATAATAAATTAACATTTTTTTCAAGGCTTAATTACTTATTTAGTTCATACTTATTTCAACTCTTAATTACCGTAAAATCCGGCGTATAACGAGCACTTTTAACACGAAAAATAAGATCGAAATTTACGGGTGCGCGGTTATAAAAACGAGTGCTTTAAAAAATTTTTAAAAAATGAGCATAAAAAAATTAGACTTCTACATATTCGAAATACTATTTATTTAAAAGACATGGCATTCTTAATGAACTTAATAGGTTGCAGTTCTAAAAGTATATGATTTTAGCCAAACCTTAGGAAAATATTTCGAATAAATTGCTTCTAAACATAACAGCATTGCAGACGCACATTTCAGATTTCTTCGTAAAAAAGGGGTGCGCGTTATACGCCGGACTTTACGGTACTTATTAACTTGCATTTAATAAATTACTTATTAACTTGCACTTAATACTTGCTTATTAACTTGCACTTAATACTTATTTACTTATTAGCTTATACTTATTTAACTACATTCTCAGTGGGAAATAAAACATTATGTTGGTAATAGGTTTCTAATCTATGAAATTATGGAAAATTCAAAGGGAAAAAACCCCAAAAAAAACGGAATTTTTTTTCAAAAGTTATTGCAATTTCCTCTGTACAGTAATGTTAAAACACAAAATTTTAAGATATTAGGTTTTGTAGTATAACAGAAATTATTTCCCTATACATAAAAAAAGGTTTTCGTGATGATGTAATAAATTTATTTATCTCACACGCGAGAACAATAATAAAAAGACCGCAAATCCAGTCCAATATTATGGTTACCAATAAGCAATAAGGTGCTATTTTCAGTTCAATCAACCACTTCAAGCTCGAAGATTAACACATTGCATCACAAATGCGTATTTGAAAATTTGTACAATGGGGGTTGATCTACCGTTAGACGATCCCTCCAGAGTATTAAAAAAAATATCGATTTTGTGAAAACGTTACAAGAAATACATGTTCAAATCCAAAATTTCACGATCCAGTAGGATAAAAAAAGACGTAACTTTATTTCTAAATAAAATTAAAAAGACCCGAGTTTAAATATCAAACTATGAACAAATAATGGATATTTTGACTGGAATTGTGGTAGCAATATTTAAAAGTTCTTAAAATCATTCAAAAGTTCTAATTCATGATGTTTACTCTAGATGTATGTGAGTGAGAGGGGGTGGGGTCTTTTTCAACAAGTCAATAACCCTTTATACAGGAGATCAAGGGCCGAGAGGGCCAAGTGTTCCACGCATACCCCCAGCTGCAACAAGTCAACCTTGGACTCAAGATAGCACCTTATCAATCTTTTTGAACCTGAAATAGGTTTCTTTTTAACCAATAAAGGACAATGGTTGATACAGCATCGATAAAGAGATTGGTTGGTAATAAGGTGTTGTGTCAGCAACTACTAACAAAAAAATGGTTAAAGTAAATACTGTGTGTGTTTAAATTCTCGATTGATCTCCAAAATGTTCTGTTTAAAATTTGGGATTTGTTTTAAATTCGATTTTTTAACTCTGTACATTGATATCATTAAAGCATGTCTTTAGCTACATTTTAAAATAAATTACTAGTTTTTGAAACTTTCTCAATATTAATTACGGATATAAGAGAAGAGTCGAAAGCAAGATTTAAGGTATCCGACTACGTTCGAAACCGTGATTTTAAAAAAGGCTCATAAATGGATAATTTTCATGGTATTTAGTGTCACTTAGATTAGAATACATGTATAAAATTGTTTTAAGGACATTTTGATAAAAAAATTATTTAAATACAATATATATATTTCGGCTAAAAATTAACTTAGAATAACCTTTTTTCAAAATGTTCTCCTTTCGTGAAAAATGCTTCTATTATAATAATATTTTGCCTGTATATAGCTCAGACCTCTGCACAGAGGCTCAACTAGAATGTTGGAAAAATTCACATTATTTTCAGAGTTACAACTAATTCAAATATATATATAATTATTGGCGTTTTTTTCTTAAAATTTCTCCCCTTTGTTATCGTAAAACAGGGATATAAACCCACTTCTAAGATATATTTCAAACATTCTAGTTGAGCCTCTGTCGAGAGGTCTGAGCTATAAACAGGCAAAATATTATTATATAATAGAAGTATTTTTCACAAAAGGAGAATATTTTGAAAAGTGGTCATTCTATGTTCATTTTTTGTCAAATTATTGTACTTAAATCATTTCTTTATTGTAATACTATTCTTAAAACGATTTTATATACATTTTTCTAATCTAAGGGACACTAAATATCACAAATATTATCCATTTATACGTAGTCGGATACCTTAATCAAATTGTAATATAACAGTGTGCACAGAACAGTTTTTTTATTGGCTCCTTCAAATTTTTTTGTTCTTATGTAGTTTGTAATGAATTTTTGACCACTCAGGATAGGCACATTTTACGTTATAAGTGCAGAAAAAAAAAACACCCTTTAATTTATTTAAACTTTTAAAAGCTTCTGTTATAATAGTACATAACGCGGAGTAAGAGATCAATTTGATAACTATACCGTTCTATTAAAAAAAATTCATTATGGGCATATATTTATTTGTATACACGCGCATATATAGCCTCTAATAAAAAGTTAAATCAAAAGAAATGTTAACGCAGGGATAATCAAAGACAAATTATAAACATTCTTTATACATATTAGAAAAGTATTAGATTTGAAGCGTTTTTATTTATTTTGATAAGGAATATTTTAAAATAGTCCACAATACAATATTCTAAGATCTTGGATGATTACTTTTATACAAAAAATAGTAATATTTTTATTAACCTTCAGCAGGATAAGTTTTTCTAATTTGTCACAAAATTCAAAATTGCATATTTTATTTCTGTGAGGTTTCACTCGATATTTGTCAGCGCTTATTAAGCGAAATTTATGCAACTTGATTAAGGGTTGCATTCCATGCTACTTAAAAAAAAACACTAGTTTTGTAAGGGGGAGGAGTCAAAGAAAATAAATATGGTTTAAAAATAAATTTATATTCGCCTGAAATTTTCCAATATTTTGAACGAAATAAACTATTACAATTAAGATAATGAAAAATCTAACATTGTAATCGATTGTTAGCATTCAAAGCACAGAATATCATGAATAAAACGATAGAGGAGGAGGGCCCAATGGGGGAGGGTTAAGAAGGGGAGCCCAATCAAGGGGGTGAGATGTTTGGCAGGCCAATCAATATGTTGCTGAATAGAACAAGATTAAATCTAGTATATTTTGAAACTACTTTATTGATATTTTGTATATACTACTTTTTTTACTAATGTCGTAAATGAAGTTATTGCTCTTCATTTTTAAAATTAAACTAATATATAAAATAAATCCTTTTTTATAAATAAATATAAAAACAAAGTACATTTAAATAATTTCATGCAAATAGTAGCGAAAGTTTTAAATCAATTTCGATGTAAATTCTCTCACCTACATTTTGCAAATACAAAAACAGGGAATATTGCTTTAAAACCTCTAGTGAGCGGGACAGTATATATATAAGGGAAAAGGGGGGGGGGCTATCTGGCTCGAAGGGCATATCATGTCTGTATTATTAAGTTAAAACGTATTCATATTAAGAATTGCGTATTTTTGGAATGTTCCTCAATTTTAAAAATACTGGATAAAACAAACAAAAACATGTACTCGCTGAAAATATGTTCGTGCGCTTTGGCATTTGGCGAAGATAGCTTTTAACTACTATAGAACTCTAGGTCTGTTATTATTATACTAGTTCGAGGTACGAATTCGTAATAAACAGAATTCAGCATTACAGGTTGCCATCAGCTGGTCCATTTGCATGCGAGACACGTTTTTGCAAAATGTTATACATTTCCCTTCACAGCAAAATCCGGGTTGCAACAAGCAGCGAAGCTCGATGCAATGAAGTTTATTTTGAATAACAGCATGGAAAAGACGAAAGTAATTGACAAATTTTCATTCTTATCACTGACGCTCAGGTTCTTATCGGTAGACGGTACACGGAAATGGGCTTCCGTTATTTATATCCTACACTCTGGGGAGGCTTTTAGCGCTTGCGACTTCCCCATAAACTTGGAGAATGAGTTTCCTCCTCCATAATGAATAATATCATTTCTCGTAGTGTGCAGCTAGCTCACGCCTGAAGCTAGTACACAATAAAACGGGGATTTTTTTTTTTTGGAAAAGTACATGTGGAAATGAAATTAAAGCATATTCCAAACAGATGCTTAAAATGCAAAAATGTGCGGGACAAAAAAAAAAAATTGTATAATATATGCTTTAAAAAAAAAGGCTTTATCTCGTAGAAAAGGTAATAATGGTTCAATTTTCCCCCTTGATTAGAACTACCGAGCCTAAGTTTCATTAAAATAAAAAATAAATGAATAAAAATTTTAAAAAATGCAAATTATGTCGTATTTACCTGAATATGTAGCCTAAATGAGAAGGGGCTTAACTACCGTATCTTTTCGAATTTAAGCCGCCATCGACTCTAAGCCACACCCCATATTCTCGACAAGTTTTTGTGAAAAATGAAAAACAGTGTAAAATGGTTTATCGATACCCCAGTTCTACTAAATTAAAATAAATTTAACATGAGAACTAATAAGAAGTGAACAATTCGTTATTTTACCAGTATTATATTTTAAATACATACATGAACCTGTAATTGTTCTAATTGCCCCATCCAACGAATTTTTTCCCTTTCGATTCTAAGCCGCACTCGATTTTCAAAAGCATAAACATTGTGTGTGGGGAAGTGAGGCTAGATTAGAGAAAATACGGTATATCTTCCTTTATGATAGCTGAATGAAACAAATATTGTCTAGTTTTACATGATTTCAATTTGCATGCTACTAAAAGGCACCTTCAGAAAGCACAAGTCGTACATTCTTCATTTCATTCCCACCAGAGTTGTTCTCTTGAAAAAAATGTCATTTGACAATTCCTAGCGTAAATTAAATATGATTAATGTTTTTGTGACATATTTTGCAACTTTTACTTTTACATACTTTATTACAAGCCTCTATATTATAGCTTGAATTTCACCACAAAACATACTGGATTTACAATTCTTACGAAATTTTAAGGTCTTCTTTAAAAATGAAACCATATTACTGTTTCAACACAATACACAAAAATGATTTCTAAAAATATACTTCTCTCCTTCCGCATTCACACCCTTTAGTTTCTCCATTTTTTCTGAAAATATACCCCATTTTGTACTCTTTTCTTTATCTATTATTTTACATTCCACTGCGAATAAACTCATTTACGGCATATTTTTCCATACAATTCATTATAATTTAAAGCCCCGATACCCTTCATTGGTCAGAAAGATGTTCTGATGTATAATGCAAGCCGCAAAACTTACGATCTTAATTACTAAGATAGTTAAAAGAAAAAGAAAAATATGCTTTTTGTACAAAAAAAAAATTAATTTTTAAATCAGCTAAAAATTTTACACATAATGTAAGAAAATCTGCAACATTAATGAATTTTATTACGATAGTAGATTCGCTTTAAATTCATTTAGTTGAAGTTGCATTTGATCTATCACTATGGATGCTACAAAAATTGTCTTTCTCTTCTAATTTCTACATAACATCACACGTTAACTTGGAACCTCAATCAGAACTCACTTAAAGAAGTACTTATTCCGTAAGACCCGTCTGTAATGGTATTTCGGCCTGTAAGTTTGAGAGCGATTCAAAAGTTACAAAATTCTTAATTCACCCATCAGACCAGCAAAGAAACCGGTTAAAAAGTTTTGCAAAAATAAATAAATAAAGTTTGAAAAGTTTCATAAATGAAAAACAAAACTTCTATACAAATATACTTTCAAAAAATAAAAAATAAATAAACGACAGAGCTTTGAACAGAGTGTACAAAATCTCGAAAAACGCATCACCAGCAAAAGTCAAACCCATTATTTATCTCACGCAGTTTAACAATACAAGAATTCGAATACAACCAACACATGCCAGTGTGACGCAAAAGAACATAACAAAAACACATCGCATTGTTTTCTCACTCACTCCGATTATCGAGCGGATTCGGCGTGCGCGGTATGCATACCAAACACACAAGATCGAAAGAAAAAATAAAAGGGGAGGGGGATTTGCGGAAAGGAAATGGGAACTACTCGTCACCAAATTTCTTCACTTCCGTTTTATGGACTCAGAACCAGTGCAAAACCGGGGCAGGCACGAGGTTCGGACACAGAATGGATGAGGAAATCACGTGATTCGATTTTGGAGACGAGTGCCTCGTTGCGATATCGGAAGAGAAATTTCAACAATACTGTGCTGGCATATATTGCTCAAAAGCTACATAAACAGCACTATGACCCAGAAATTGAAACATCTTCCAAAACACCACTACGAAAAACAGAATACCAACTAACATTCTTCTGGGATACTTGAGATTTGATTAGAATTGAACGGTACTGGAGATGTACATGGAAAACTATTTATGGGTTGTCTTCGCCACATGTACGATAACTTGAACTAAATGCGAACTCTCTATTTTCAGAAAGATAAATGTCTCAATTTTCATGAAAGTTTGCAACATTGTAATTCTCATACACATGTTTATAACACATAGTGATATTAAAGTTTCAAAATATTCCATAAATAAAGGGATAACTCATTTAGCATTATGGTATAGGAGGGGGGGGTGAGCGAAACACATTTCATACGAGAAGGATCAAATTAGACAGTGACGCCACAAGGGGAGGGGCCCTAGGGAGTCCGACCCCCCCCCCAAAGCCCTTTATTTTTTTCCCGATTATAATTCTAAGTATACAGTACGTAAACTTTAATTAAATATTTGTTATTGATTAATTTTATTAATTAATGCTAACTATTAATTCAATAATTAGTTTTTTACTGTTTTTTTGTTCCCGAAAATTGACAAAATCAAAAGGAGCATGATACAAGAATGGCGGACTTTCGACCCTGACCCCCCACACACCCCTGAAAAATTCCTGCGTGCGCAATTGAACTTAGACAAAAATGAGCAGTATGACAAAACATGCTGCTTTGTAGGATAGTGAAGCCAGAATATAATATTAATGCCGGAATAATTTTTATTCGTAATCCAAATATAGGTCCTATTTTTTAATGTTACGTCGAGGACAACCTTAAAACAGGTCTCCGAATTCTGAAGCATAGGTAAAAAGGAAGGACAAAATTTGAGCCGATAATCTCTCTCTTTACCGATTATCTTTACTGACTACAGTACCAAGCCATTACAATTTTTTTAAGGCTTATTTCGACCTAACATGCACCATGTCAATCCATTGAGGAACCTAAAATAAGTGAAGCTCGTTGATCCGATTTTCAAAAGAATAACATATTCCAAAAAACTAGTTCAGTCAAGATTAAAAAACAAATTGAAGATGTAAAAACGCACACAATTCTTTTTTAAACAACAAATGTCCATAAAATCCAGAAAAGTAATTAAATTCAAATGCTATTTGTGTTTAGCTTCTTCGGGTGCCACTAAAGCAAAAAATAAATTCTGCTAAAATGAACTACAGATTTGATTCTATAATCATAAAATAAAGTAATATTAAAAAAAAAATTTGAATCAATTCCTACTTAGGTCAACAAAGAATTTTTTTATTTTGGTTATTTTTTATTAAATAGTTACAATTAATATAAATATGTATATACATATGACAGACTCACACTATTAAGTGACAAAATAGAAAGCGATTTTCCTCGCAATTTTACATTTTCCTTTCTATAGTTTTGGACTATTTTTGTTTTGTTTGTTTGTTACTATTTATTCATTCATTAAATTTAATTATTCTTATAAAATAATATAGTAAAAAAAGAAACCCCATTCTCAGAAATTAGGCCATCCCAGGTGGGATTCGAAACCACGATCTTTGGATTAAAAGTCCAACGCGCTATCCATTGCGCTACAGGAACACAAAGAATGTTTTTCCTTTCTATATAAGCTGTTGGACTATTATTTTTGTTTGTTACTATTTATTCATATTTTTAATTTAATTAATGAATTAACATTTAAAAAAATTTTTGAAGTGTCCACTACCAAGTTTAAAAAAATGTATTTGAACTTGAATGGATGAATAGAAAGTATTTTACTAACGATTGAAAATTCGAACAATATGTATAGATATAGGGAGATTGTGAACTAATAGTAGGAATTGAAAAAAGATTGCAAAATATCCAAAAGATTACAATATTTAACTATATTTTTTGTAATGAAGGGTCACCTGATCAAAATATATAATGTCGTACTGATAAATACGAAAATTAACCTTCGCCAGAAATATTTTCCGTTAACTTTGAATTTTAGTACAATACCGTAAAAGATTTAGAGACACAAATAGTAATGAAACTATGATGTTTGGCAAAAACAGATGACTTCTTATCAGTTCACCGGCATATTTTTATTTATTTTCATATTTTCTTTCAAAAAAAGGGAGAGAAACAAATCCAGTCATTTTTCCGTAACAATAAAACCAAACCTAAAACTTATTCACTTCGAGCAAACACTGACACACAAAACCTTCAAACACTACCACCACACCATCCCATCCAACATTAATAACAATTAACAAAAACACCCCTCTACGGGGCCTCTTAAAACCCATCATCACTCACGCGCAAATGAAATTTAAAACTTTACTTCCCTCTTCACCCAGCAGAAAGAAAAAAAGAGACTACCAACTGAAGAGCAGCAGGTAAATTAGAAAGGGCAGAACACGGACCCATCAAAAAGCCACAGCTAGCAGAAGCGCTTTCCAGCGAGCTTACTCTATAATTAACTTCTAATGATCGCCAGGAGCCCGCCTTATCCGTTGCCATGGTTACGGATAACCAGAGAAATAGCTCATGCTCGGCGCATTGTTTCGTTGGGGTTAGGTGTGTCTTTGGGTGATCAGAAGGCGTTGCTCTGTTCCAAGTTCTTTTCGGTTGGTGAGGAAACGGGTGACGAATGTTTCTGTCACCGAAACTTGCACAGTAAAAATAATGCTGTTGCTAAAACAATGGAGTGAATCATTTTTATCTCTTTCATTTTATTTTGTGTTTTAATCATCGATGAAATAAATTTATCAGAAACAATCTTTGCAAAGTTTGGCTATAGATAGAGGGTTGAAAACGACATGTGACCTGATGGTTCACTTACTAAATTTCCGCATCACTACACGCCAGTGCTTCTCAAAGTTGCAATATTCGCGACTCAATACTCAATCATAATTTTCATCGCGCCCCCTTCATACAATGAAAACGTATTGAACTCGATAACTTTGACACTAAAACTACGATACGACTTTAACCTCTTAAGTGCCCCTGGTGTATACACGTAAACGTCTAGCGAAGCCAAAGCCTTTATTTCCCCCACGCATATCCCTTTTTTAAGTACTGCTCCAAAAATTTTTCCCAAAAGGTTTTGGGAATAAAAAAAGGATTTTTGACAATATTTGCAAAGGATTTACTTATTTCAGATTATTTTTTGTTTTAATTTTTCTCCCCCCCCCAATAAAACCCATACGCGCTCCTACGGAAAAAGTTGGTATTGGGAAGGAATCGCGTAATTTTTAATTTTTGGGCATTTAAAGTTTAATAAAAACCAAAAAATTAAACAAGTAATTTTTAATTTTTTGTTTTATTATATATAAGCCCAGGGTCACTGATAATTATTCAACTTGTTCTTAACTTAATATTGTTAAATTAATTATAAAATACATTATGAAGCACTAATACATTTACAAGTGTAATATATCTTATTTATTATGCCAGAATGTATTTTGTTTGTTCATTTTCAGTAAATTAATAATTTTTTAAAAATAATCATTTATTTTCGACTTTTCGCGGCTCCCTTGTAGAGTTGTCGCGCTCCACAGTTTGAGAAACGCTGCTATACGCGAGGACTAAATAATATTTTGTGGGGATTAACAATTAATTTCTCGGTCGACTCAAACTCGAAACCATGGTTCACACTCCTTGCATACCGATATTGTTGGAAATAAACCTTTAACCTGTTTTTACCTCGATTTTCTATCTCACCTGGGAATTTGCTAGGGAAATATAACAGATAGAGCGTATTTAATCTACCGCTATCGAACGTGCTGCATTCATTTAGATAAAGCTTTGCATAAAGTTCTTTTTCTTATGGGCACACACCAGTTTTTCTCTTAATATATAAATGCATGTGATCTGCTTATTCGAGGGTTTGAAGAATTACTATTATAACTGTTTCTTAAGATGTTAGCGCTATTGAATTTTGGATTAACATGTTTAGATTTGGAAAATTTAACTCTTTTAACGTTAATAAATTTAATGTATAAAGTTTTTCAGAGTTTGATTTAATGGTTCATGAGTCTCACAGCGTAAATGATCGAGGATTAATATCATTATAATCCACATCAAATATGTGGGTGGCTACACATTTAAATACAACTTTTATCAATAGAGATTACTTGAATGTCAAAAAAATGATGTCTTTGAAATTAAACATATTTATATTTTTTTCTATTCACTTTTCCAAAAGCTAATATTATAATATGAGTAACACAAAATCTTTTATTAAAAACACACACACACAACTCCGTATAAAAATATATACAGTCTAAAGCTGCTAAATCCGAAAAAAGAGTTCGTTATGTGGAAAATTCGTTGAATAGAAATTCATTCCCAAAATGTATTGCGTCCATGGTTCAAGTGGAAAGTTCGTAATTTTTGGATATATCCGCAAACTAAAGGTTCGTAAAATGGATGCCCGACTGTATTTGAAGCAAAAAAAAAAAAAAAAAAAAAATCATACATCTTAAACGCTGAAAATCGCTAATTTCCTTCAATGTGTTAATTAATTTAAATGCATCGATTTATATTAATTCATTTATCAGCAGTTGATGTCGACAGAGAATTAAATGCATTACACAAAAAAATCAAAGAATATAAAAACCGCACAAACTGTACTAGTGCAGTGCAGCAAATCTAAAGGGGTAACACAAAGAATTCTAAAATATTCCATTACTTTAAGAATGAAAATAAATATGTTCCATCAGTTTCTACGAATCGGTCACGAATACGTGTTTGAAACTAAAAAATACAAACAAAATTCTGGACTAGACAATAAAAATAAACATTATTGATACCTTAAATTCTAACCCTCCAAAAAAAGAACTCCGAGAGTAACCATAATTTTTTTTTAAGTGTAGAGTTCCCGACAAGAAATGGACAAGTTTGACACAAGTAGAACTAATCTTAAACGCGTCTTCTAAGCCCACTCCATTCTTTGACACCGTATGTCTTTTAGACTTTAAATGACAGGACAACAATACTTTTGTATGCCAGTGACAGATCTACAAGGGGTGCTAGGGTCTAAAAATAAAACCAGATGGCATCCTCTTTAATAGTGGAATCCAGCTAAACTAAAAGATGTCACCTTGAAGATTTCACGATTTCTAAAAAAATAACACAGAATGGAAAACTATTTTTCATCACAACTCGTAACTGAAAGGACGGCGTCTATCTTTTTTGATTGACGATGTTTTTCACAAAGATCTTTTTAAAAAAAAAAAAAAAAAATGTTTGATATAAATGAAAAAAAAATTTACTATTTTCAGTAAAGATTCCTATGTTTATTTTTTTTTCTCTCTCAGGTGAAATTTGAAAAATGGATAAAGTTCTTAGTGATGCAACTCTTTATTGTCGTCGACAAAGAAATGAATGATTTTAGTTTTCAATTTGAACATCCCACTACGACGTATAGCGAAATTAGAAAACTACAATTTCAAAGAGGGGAAAAAAACAATAAGTGAATATTTTATTACAGATACAAGAGCACTAACAAACCATTAATAAGTTATAAAAGCCTTCAGGTCCTTCTTTAAAATAAAAAAAGAACGCTACCGAGAAACGAAGTATAAATACTTTTAAGTCGAGTATACTCGAACTTAGTCGTGTTTATTCGAAAACAATGTTGATAAAAAGGATATCAAACAAAAAAGAATCAGATTTCTAAGCTCCCAGATCGAGCTGGTAACATCATGGAGAAAAACCTTTCAACTTCACAATGAAAATATATATATTCAAGCACTCAGAAAGAAAATTATTTACGTTAATATCATGTTAAACGTTAATGCCTGACAAAACATTTTTGATTTGAGAGCATAATGTTAATGTTGCATAATTTTTGTTTATTTTATCAAATGGAGATTATTGCGCGTATTTGCATGCAATATACTGCATATAAATGAGGAAATACCTTGTTCAATTGCATTTCCCCACACAAATTTTAGCCAATAATCTGAAATAAATTGCTTTTTAATATTTGAAAACTCACAGGCGAGGAAACACTAAAACTGGTATAAAAATACCACTGGCGTAGCTAGTTCTGAGTGGGCCCTGCATCAAAATTCCTTAGGGGTCCCTTTTCAGATATGAGAGTCCTGTTAGTGGGGCTGTACTTACACATATTGGGGCGCTTGTAGCTTGGGGGCCCCGTACCATTGATACAGCTGATACGGAGGATACACCCTCTCTTCTCCAGTTTCATAATTGTATTTTTTAAATACTTCAAAATCATTCTATTGAATTCCAATATAAATAAAACAGCGCAAACTTTATACTATAAGTAAGAAATTACAAAACGAAAATAATCGTTTAGAAAATATCGATGGAAGCCTTAACACATACTTGTGCTTATAAGGTTTCTTGATGTTTGATTCAATTCTACACATCACTTACTAGACAAGAGCTAGTATATTAAATATACCAATAAGTTTAAAGCTTCACAGCATTCGGATATTTAAAAAATAACAAATGAATAAAATTTGTAAAACTACAAAACATTCCCTTCCTTTTTTACTGGTATATATAATTAACATTACGGATTAATCAAACAGAAAAATTTTACAAAATTAAGAAACATTCATATCGATCTTCATGTACTAAAGAGGGACAATAATAATAAAAAAAAATTCATAAATGAAAAGTAGAAACAAAATAACCTCCACAATTCATACAAACAAGATTTTTTATATTTTTTTCCGAATAACTAGATTATAACTCATTTAGCTTTAATGAATTCTCTGAGCCTTGCTATCTACATAAAAATAATGTAGATTTTAATACAGATCCTGCTTTAGTTGTTGATAGATGAACATTTATCTGTCAATTTGCGACATATTTATTGGCAACAGAAAAAGTAAGCTTTCATTTCTCTAATCCTCTCTTCGACTTAAGCTCTTTATCTATTGAAATAAACAGCATTAACACAAAAATCTGACCAAAGGGATTTCCGATTCTCATGCAAGCCGAGTACATCATATTCTGGTAACTGATCAATTCACGATTGTATTTGTTAGTCCTTCTGTAAAATAGTAACCGTCATGAAAAAATAAAACTCCATCCTTACAACCTCAGAAACACTTAATCCGCCACAAGAAAGATTATCAATGCAAAGATCCTGATAAATGGGATATCTGATCCTCACACCACTCCATGCGCCTTGGTGCACTTGTAAAAGCTTTTAAAATCTTCACACAACCAGTGTGAAGCTCTTGCATCCACAAGCATCCTTCAACCGCAATAGGAAGCGGGGAATCAACCAGAGGGAGGAGACCTTGACCTCAAGTTTTAAAAAAGAAGGGGGTTCGGAGCCTTTCAATTCAGGAACCCCAACTTGGAGGGAAGAATCCAAGCAAAACCTCTCCTGGTGGCTGGAGCAGATGTTTTCGAGATGTTCGACTCTTTTGAGGGTATGGGATTAAGACAGGGTGGTGAAGGAAAAGTTGAATGGCACGTATTTTTTGCTGCATCGTTCATTCATCAGAAGAGCTAGATTCTAAAGATCCGATTGGATTACACTCCGTTGCATCTGGGATCAGTATAATCCCCGATCTTGAGAAATGACCAAATGAGAAGTAGCCCTTGTTACCAATAGAATACGAACTGACATACACTCCATTCTGTAAAGTTAAAAGATCTAAGAGGAAAAAAGATATATCATCTATTAACCTTCGATATTCCTTTACAAGACCTTTTACCTAACTCCTAATTACCTTGCTAAAATAAGTGTGTACAATTTGGTTTGGACTTTGTTAACGTCCCCATAGAGCTAAACAAAAGGTACAGATAACGGATATCAATCTAAGGATAAAAGTTGATATGCCACAAAAAACTTCCACATTAGCTGGCGTTTCTGCTCAATTTAATGTACAACAGTGGTTTTAATATTCTACACAACGATCTTTGGTTGACCTCAAACTTGAAACAAATGTCAGCCATGGCTGCCCAAGCACCATGGACGGATTCTTTAAAATATTATTAAAACCAAGCATTGCATTCTAGAATTTAACAAGCATCAAATACGACTAGAATCTCCAATGAGAAACCAAGGGTAAGAGGTCATTTATTCTTCCCAAAAAATTTCATACGTAGCTTTCCAAAAACAAGACTTCATGAAAGAATACAAAACTTTTAAGAAGTATTTAAAAGAGAATAAATACAAGAACATAACAATAGCAGAAATCTCTTTAAAAAACATTAGCAACAAAGATATGAATAATACAATTGAAAACAATTGCTCCGTGGTTATTTATTTACCTCGCGACATACTCGTTTATTCCAAAAGCAGCTGCTTTTTACAAGCGCTGACAACTCAATTGATGGTTTTAATGCTCAAGTTCCAGTTCGATTTTCTTTACAGTCAATCATCACCTGCGTGTGTGGTTAATTCTCGCCACTTATTATATGCTCTTTTGTAGCAGTGATACAGCTGAATGCGTAAAAGATATTCATTAATTGCCCATACAATAGATTACACATATTGAATCCAGAAAAAAAATAATACATTTTGCATGATAAATTAAACCACTCTATTTATTAGAATAAGACTGAGCGTCTAATCTATCAAATTACCTGATGAGGAATATCACTATAAAATGAAAAATTAAATAAGTAATGTGTGTGTGTAATGATACATCGAAATTACATTAATATCAAATTAGGTGAGAGATACATAACGATAGTTAACATTTTCACCATTTTTAACAGCATAAACTTCAGAAACAGTTTGCCCAGTTTAATCAAAGTATTTGCTTCATAAGTACTGAAAAAGGAAAACTCATACTTTTATATAATGAATATGATGGATAGATAGATGTTGGGCGGCATAAATTTTGACGAAGGAAATGTATAAAAAACACTTTTAAACATCCTTTCCCTCCCTCTCACAAAAAATATACAATATAAAGTTAAGAAACTATCAATTTAAAATAAGACTATTCACATTATTTCCACATCAAATTTTCTCTTCAAAGATAATTGTGTTAAAAGGACTTATCCCTTCTTGTCTACCGGAATTATGAGTGATGGTATAACCTCAATGGATGCCACAGTAAAATACTAGAAATCTGCAAGATTTTTAATTTTCTCATTGTTGCTACTTATCTGGGTCTTCCAAAACGATAAATCTGTCTGCTATGAAAATGATCACTGACCACTTAACGACTGAATTCCATTCCGACTAATAAATTATACATTGAACTGGTCGAAGAAAGAAGAAACTATCAATTTAAAAGGTTAAGAAACTATCAATTTAAAATAAGCCTATTCACATCATTTCCACATCAAATTTTCCTTCTAAAAGATAATTGTATAAAAGGACTTATCCCTTCTTGTCTACCGGAATTATGAGTGACAGACAAACTTTCTCAATGGATACATTAAAATACTAGAAATTCCGCAAGATTTTTAATTTTCTCATTGTTGCTACTTATCTGGGTCTTCCAAAACGATAAATCTGTCTGCTATGAAAATGATCACTGACCACTTAACGACTGAATTCCATTCCGACTAATAAATTATACATTGAACTGGTCGAAGAAAAGAAGCAGTTCACCACCCTAAGGTTAAGAAACTATCAATTTAAAATAAGCCTATTCACATCATTTCCACACATCAAATTTTTCCTTCTAAAAGATAATTGTATAAAAGGACTTATCCCTTCTTGTTTACCGGAATTATGAGGACAGACAAATCTTTCAATGGATACATTAAAAATGCTTGTACCCTACATTTCTTAATTTTCTCATTGTTAAGTATAATACTTATCTGGGTCTTCCGTGATAAATCTGTTCGCTGCTATGAAAATGACCGACCACTTAACGACTGAATTCCATTCCGACTAATAAAATTATACATTGAACTGGTCGAAGAAAGAAGAAACTATCACTTGGGGTGCGTTAAGAAACTATCAATTTAAAATAAGCCTATTCACATCATCAGTCATCAAATTTTCATTCTGTTATACCATAAAAGGACTTATCCCTTCTTTGTCTACCGGAATTAAGTGAGGACAGACAACCTTCTCAATGGATACATTAAAAATACTAGAAATTCCGCAAGATTTTAATTTCATTGTTGCTACTTATCTCTTGGCCCTCCAAAACGATAAATCTGTCTGCTATGAAAATGATCACTGACCACTTAACGACTGAATTCCATTCCGACTAATAAATTATACATTGAACTGGTCGAAGAAAGAAGAAACTAATAATTCTAAAACAAGCCTATTCACATCATTTCCACATCAAATTTTCATTCTAAAAGATAATTGTATGTGCTATCCTTATCCCTCTTTGTTCTACCGGAATTATGAGTGACAGACAACCTTCTAATGGATAAGCACAAAATACAGAAATTCCGCAAGATTTTTAATTTTCTCATTGTTGCTACTTATCTGGGTCTTCCAAAACGATAAATCTGTCTGCTATGAAAAATTTTACCCACGCATCTTCACTCAACGACTGAATTCCATTCCTGTGACTTAATAAATTATACACATTGAACTGGTCGTAAGACAAGCTCGTATTCTTTTTAATGTGCTATGTTCATTCAAAACGGATGCATGCGTTGTGCCATAAACACAAAAATTTTATCTATGTACGTGTGTGTAAAGTTATTGAGCATAACGTAAAAAATATACAAGTACTTTATCGTACTTAATGTAAAAGAAAGTACATTAAATTATTGACTATTTTTTCAAAAACGCATAAATAAAGTCGTGGAGGCAAACTTGTGTTCTTGGTATGTAGTATTCTAGAAGAGCTCTTATTTTGATTTTGGATTGAATATCTTGACTTATTTACTCCAGCCTAATTTCTTTTATCATTAAATGCTGTAAAATGTAATGGATTTAAGTTGATGACACATGATAAATGTCACGTGTTCTCCATTGAATTCAAAGTTGCAATTCGTTTTGTATTTGTTCTAATTGTAAAATTCAGATACAGTTTCAAATGATGCAAATATGTTCAACTATATATATATTGAGATTCATCAAAAAAACTTTTCAAAATTAAAATAAAATCCTTCTTATATGTGTACTTTTTCATCAAGTGTGTTATTATTGTTGACGAATATGAATACTTAAAAAAAAATTTCATAAAAAAGCAAAAGTTGGCAACAGCGAAGAATATGATCCGATTTAGTTGGAAAAACGTGATTGCATTTATCATGTGACTATGGCGTCACATGAATTTAGTTCATTGTTACAATAAAATATTAAAATAAAGGTACGAATTAATTCATGAAATTATTTATAGAGCAATCACAACATCTAACTTTCCCCGGAAATTCGACTTCGTTATTTGCTTTTATAATCGACAAACTAATATAAAAAAATTTATCGACCGTCAATAATATATTTTTTATAAGTAAGCCAAGAACAGGAATCATTTAAGCTTTCTTAAAGCGATCTGAAGCACAAACATTAATTTTCTACAACTGCACAATCAACACATCAGAAACATAAAACAAATACACTAATAAACACACCTATTTTTGACACAAACAGTAAAAAGACAAATCCTTATCCATCTGCATTTAAATTTATTTATCTCTGAGTAAATAACCGAAGCTTTTTACTTAAGCCTCAAAGCGGAAAAGGATCATTCACATTCATCACCAGTGGCACAAGGGGAGGGGGGGTCCTAATCTACCCAAAGCCCTTGGATTTTTCCGATTGGTTATAATTCTAAGTATATAATATGTAAAATTTAATTAAATATCTGTTATTAATGATTAATTTTTTTAATTAATGCTAATTATTTATTCAATAATTAGTTTTTTATTGTTTTTTGTTCCTGAAAATCGACAAAATCAAAAACAGCATGATACAAGAATGATGAGCTTTCAACCCCGGACCCCCCTCCCCTGAAAAATTCCTGTGTGCGCTACTGCCCACCACCATTACTTCCTGAGCAGTTTTTTCTATAACAAAATTTCTCGGTATAAATTCACACTCGTTATATAAAATGGCAAGCTTAATTCCTTGCCCTTTGGCCCTTTATTATTTTCGACATAAAACGCTGTGACCATCAGTTCCAGATAGAAATTAGGGGGAAAGTAAGAAATTACCAGGAAAGTACCGATGCAGATGGTATAGCGGTTTGAAACCAATTAGAGAGGCCAGACTGCACGTTCTTGCGGTTCAACTCTTTCATCGGGGTCTCGTGGTAATTACGCAGTTAACTTGCAAAAATGGACAGGCGAGCTACTGTTACTAAACAAAATAATAATTTAAGTACCCCAAAGGTCTTCCCGCACATCGTTTAGCAAGATTCAAGTGACAGAGGAGACGGTTGGTTAAATTTATAGGTGTGTTTTGGTGGAATATGACTGTCGGCTTTACTTTGGATATGGTAACTAGTTAGGATAGAATTTAACACACTCGTTTTTTTGTGTTGAGTATCTCTGAAGAATATTTGTAGAAGGCGTGTAGCAGGCGAGTAACAATCGGACAAAGAATTCATTTACATAGTCTTATGCACCAACATCATTTAATGGAACAGTCGTTTGAAAACTTATTTTGTGTTTCTAACAATGGAAGCATTTCTCTCTTTACAGGAATACGCACGCATATGTGCCTTTCTTCTTTCATACCACTCGGTTATTTGTTAATCATCTTTGAGACAATGAAATCGAAGAAACCCTGTTTTTCGCTTAAAAGTAAATAATTCTTGAGGTTGATCACTATTTTACAAATTACTATATTAGTTAAAATCTACAGTTTAAACACATTCCCATCATCAATAATATAATTTTCAGTGGCCATTTATCATATCTTGCAATTCATTATCTAAATGTTAAAAAGAAATAATATCTTTAGTTCTTATGGAAGAAACATAGCGAAACAAGAAAATCAAATCTTTTAAAAGAAAATCGTTACGTTTTAAATATATGTAAGCATCACTATAATGAATTTTAAGTACTGTTTATCAATTAATATTTAATACACTAAGAAGCGCATATGAATATTATAATATCGTTGGGTGGATGGCTTGCGTACCCAGCTCTTTCGAGGTGCAACCTCATATCAGTAGATATTTGAGTGACTTTGTTCGATTGATTATTGCCCTTTGTTAAAATTAAATGCTTTAAAGATATAATAAAAATACAGGAGATTTAGAAAAAGATAAGTATTTTACTTTTTTAAATGTTTTTCAAAAAAAAAAAATCAACTGGTTTCAGTTGAAATCAATTTTATATACTATCAGGCGTTGGCGAACTTTTAGGCACTAGAAATAAATCTGAGAGTAATTACGAATAACGTTCACAAGAAGCAACGTGAAATAATAACCCCGCGTAGTCAGTTTCTTGGCGATAGTTCGCCAATGTTCAATCGCTCACCATCAATATCTTAACTTAACCTATTAAACATATTATACTTGAAGAAAATAGAGATATAAAGAGTCCATCTAAGAAAATAGGTTCGTTTCTTTCACTTTTACCATCGTCAACCCTCATCTAATTAATAGAAAGATTGACTGACTGATAACGAAAATGCTTTCACACTGATTTATAAAGGAAATGAGGGAAAATAGATAGGGCTCATTTCAAAGACCTTAACGTGGTCTGTATGTAACGTGTTGATCGATGTCTTGATCACCTTGTTACATATTTTACAAGAGGAAAATAATTCTGTTTCTATTTTCTGGGGTTTTTTTCTGACGTTTTATTTCCCTATCTAATTCGTTGAAGGATCAGCTGATAAAAAAAAATTACTACTGTATCGAATTAATAACAAGAATTTATCATTGGAAAGTCATCAAATGGATTTACTTTCATACTGACTTCATTAGGTAACTACCTATATTTAGAACACATTCGTTATGTATTTAGAACTATATGTATCATAACTCTCAATTCTTGTACACATTGATGTCTTAAGACTTCTAGAGGCTTTGGGCCCCTAGGTAAAAGTAGGCCCCAAATATGCGACCCTTTTAAGTAGACAGCATATAGTAAACATTGTCAAATATTCGAACAAACGATAATCCATAACAAACAAATGTGTGTTACTCAAACTCACCCAAATCCATTCGATCGACTGCAGCCTTTCGATTTTATGAGTAATGATGGCAGCGGTGTACATAAGGATGGAGTTGGGGGATTCAACCCCACTCTCTCCTCCGTAAGCGAACTTTTAATTTTTACCATAGATCCCCTTCGGTGCTTTCGTATTTGTATTTTTTAAAATGTAATCCCTTTAAGAGAGGTCTGTGTACGCTACTGAATGTTGGTGTATAGAAGTAAGCCTAGGCCGAGAAATGAACACTACATAACAATGCAGTCTTACTATGTTGCTAGTTGGCATATGTTTGGAAATTCTCAGTTTTTTCTGAGAATACACCCGGAAATAACATTTGACGATTTAACTTTTCGGAACATGATTTTATTATGACCCCCCGGGGGAAGGTCAAGGCCCTGGGCCCAGTTGGCCCATGCCTTGTGTATAAGACATTCCTACTAGTACAATATTACAATTTACACAATTAAATTATATCTTTTCTTTAACACTGAAGTCTCTGCCCCACCCCGGGATGTCTTAAAGCATGGGCCAACTAGGCCCGGGCCCAGGGCCTCGACCACAATGGGGTCCTCGTATCGCTCTTGACTAATCCTTAACAAGATCACGATTCGAATATTTTCAATGGTCAAATGTTTTTTCCGGTTGCATTTTTCGAAAGACTGGGAATATCGGACGATATGTGCACTGGGTATATGTGGTGACCATTGTTCATGAATAGGCCTGGCCCTATCACCGTACACCATCATTACTCCAGTCAAAAGGCAGCAGTCAGTCGAGCTGGTTTATCCGATTGTAAATCATGCTAATTTATTTGTTTGGGTTATTGTTTATACGAGTTTTTGTCTACGTGTGCTGTTTCTACTTGTAAGGCCATAATTAGGGCCTACATTTGCGTAAGGGCCCTGGGTCTAAAGAAGTCTTAAGATGTTCCTGGCCCCGCCCCAGAAAAAATAAACAGAGAGAGAGACGCTATAAACACGTGATGAAACTTACAAAGTATATTTCACTTTCAGATGAAAAATCAGACAAGATACAATGAAGCCACAAATTACAAGAATAATAATCATAACAATAAACAGTTACTATTTTAAACACAGACTAAGACAAAAGCCGTGTCAAAGATTTTGAGTACTAATTAGCGGTACACCTTTGTCGACTACTTTACGCATCAGTGGTGTCGCAACAGAGCTCATTAAAATATGTGAAACCCAACGGGGAGTCGGAGTAATTACTCTGTCACTTATGATTTTTAATAAGTGATTTTACCAGCAGAATATGAAAGTCTGTTTTAAAATTGGAAATGAAGTAATTAAGATTTGCTTTCGCTACTTCTGTATAGTAAACGCAACAGAAGAAGCGAAAAGTTGCGCAAGTAATTTTTCTGTCTTGACAATTCTCTTACAAATACATGTGTCAATTCAATTCGGCTGGCATACGTCTGACTGTATTTAAGAAATAAAATATGCATTGATGTTTGATACATTAGAAAGAAAAGTTACAAGCGCAATTTAATCATTTTCACTCGTTTTCATTAGTGTTATTAACAGAGAATGATTTTTATTGCCTCTTGTAATAATTACAAGGGTAGCAATGGTTGTGGCTCCAGAGCCACATTGTGGAAGTAATGGATACCGGAGAGCCACACTTAATTAAAATGATTGCATTCATTAGTTAACTCGGCATCTTAGAAAAGGTGTAAATTGTAGCATAAGAATTAATAAATATAAGATTAAAAAAAATGGTGACAGTTTTATTCAATTTATTTATTGTGCATATCATCTATAGCTGCAAACAGATTTAAGAATCAGTTTAAGAGACAAATATACCCTATTACATTTTTCTACAATTTTTTTTCAAATCAGAAGCGAGATCGCTTGTTTAAATTCTTATCACCGACTTCAAGTGAATATCAGACAACTTGCACCTACTCTTGTTGATCTTCATGTGCAAAAAGAACTTAGCTCACAAATATATGTTGACATAAATATAGAGAACATCTTCTGCCTATTAGGTTTTCTGACTCTCTTGGTGGGCCGCTACTTGCCTACCCCTATATTAATAGATTGCAAACATTGCTAACTTATAAGTAAAACCTGAGAATGGAAATATGTGCTCTTATCAAGTAAGAAATATATACTCTCATTAGGTATTTATTTTGTCCTTTTTTCGAACTTTCATGAATTTTTAGCTGTATTTTAGAGGCAATCGTATCAATATTCCACATTCAAAAATATTTGCGAGAATACTCTCGATTTAATCATATGCTAGTTCACATTTTTTTTTTTCAATTTAGAGAAACATTTCGAACAAAATGCCGAGAATTTTTTCAAAAAATATTTATTATCTCCAGCAAGTCTGCATTTAATATTTTTTAACCCCTTAAGTACCACCGGCGTATATATACGTCTCGGTCAATCAATATGTTATGTGTCAAGGACGTATATATCCGTCCATCCGAAATACGATTCTTTTCTTTGCGTGGCTACCAGTAAAACTATTCGAAGGGTTTAGAATGTAATAAAATGATCTTGTCCATTTATTTCAGAGAAAAAATTTGTTTATTTGAGCCTTTTCTTTGTGTTATTTGAATCGTGTAACTTTTAATCGGGAGTTAAAGGGTTAAAAGCACTTTTAATCATTTTTCACATTTTTATAATTCGATCTAGTTACAAACCTCAAAAACAACTTTAAAAATGAAAATGAATTTTTTAAAAAAACAAACAAACATTTGTTTACAGAGTGAAAAAGAAGTGTAACTAATTTGAGCCGTATGCGTTAACATAAAGCCGAACCGAAAAGAAAGAAGTAAAAATGATACAGATCAACACTTCTAAAAAGTTTCGGCTCACGATCTCGAAACAAACTTGCGCTCCACAATAACGACTTGTGCATTAAAAAAAAAAGTACCTGATGTGAATGCAAAGAAAAACTTTTATTACTACCCAAAACTCGCCACCGTATCCATCGCCTGGAGGAGTTGCACCGGTCGGAAGTTAATGGAGCGGACCCGGTTTAAAATGTGGCTCTTGTTTCCTTTTTTTGACAGGGCTCGCGGTCGTTTCCTTTTGCCAACTGATTTTGCGTCAGTGCACATCGCTGAGCTGCATGACACGCCTCAGGGGATGCACCATCACTCCGCCTTCCTTTTTTGTCTTAGACGAACCCCAACACTTCTTGATATAAACTTTTGGGTGTTCATCAATAGGCGATGTAGTATATACACCTAAGTAAAACATCTCATCACCATCTCATGCGGGCTCTTTTTTTTTTTAGGGTATACAAATACATTCAGAACGCGGTATTGAAAAAGCGTATAAATCAATAATTTTTTTGATATTTAGTATCACCTGAATTAGAATATACATGTAAAATTGTTTTAAGAATACTTTTGTAAGAAAAAATTATTTAAAGAGTGTTGGAAAGCTAAAAAAAAAATTTTAAAAAATTTTTTTTTTTTTTTTTTGACAATTTGAGATTTTTACATTTTTAAATTGTATAGATTTTAAACTTTCTAAAAATACCTCACTTTAACCTCTAGAATAATTAGAAGCCCTTAAAACCTATTTTTAAGCAATCGTTGAAACTGGGCCACGCCCATTTGAATGGCAAAAAATGTAAACAAAGTATTTCGTTTTTGCTTAACAGTTGAACGTCTGATATAAACCAAAACATGTTTCTTTAATTGTAAATTGAGCCTTTTATTTTTTGATTTCCTAGCCGATAAAAAACCTCACTGTATACATAAAAATAAATTTATCTCAAAATGTAAATTTAAATGTTCTATGTACCTTTTATGAGAAACCACTGTTCATAGGTATGTAAATTTTTTTATGATAAATTTAAAATTATGACTAATATATACTGAAATGAGCTTTTTGTAAAAAAAACTCAAAAATTTATTTTTACAAATTTTTCTATGTGAAAATAGGTTAAATTCCAATATGTTTGATAAAATATTTTATATATTATGAAAAAATTCAAAATTAGCTAAAAGCTCATTTCAGTATAATGAGAAAGATATACTTTAATTGTATGAAAAAATTCAAGCATCTACATATAACAGATTTTGAGAAAAGGTACATCGAAAATAGTTAATTTAACATTGTCGGTTTAGAGGTTTCTGACGCTCCCCTTAAATGCAGTTTGACCTATTTTCAAAACATGCTCCTCTTATTGAAAAATGCTACAATGGTAATAATATTTTGCTATGCATATAGTACGTAAAATTTAATTAAGTATGTTATAAAAATGAGTTTTATTAATTAATGCTATTTTTTTATTCAAGAATTGAATTTTACTGTTTTTGTTCCCGAAAATCGATAAAATCGAAAGAATATTTTGGGCATGACACGAGAATGGTGGACTTCCGACCCTGGACACCCCTTCTTGAAAAATTCCTGTGGGTGCCACTGCTCCTATATGTACATAGTAAGACTTCTATTTTGGGCATGACACGAGAATGGTGGACTTCCGACCTGGACACCCCTTCTTGAAAAAATTCCTGTGGGTGCCACTGCTCCTATATGTACATAGTAAGACTTCTATTTTGGGCATGACACGAGAATGGTGGACTTCGACCCTGGACACCCTTCTTGAAAAATTCCTGTGGGTGCCACTGCTCCTATATGTACATAGTAAGACTTCTATACAGAGCCGGAACTAGGGTTTTTTTTAAATATATTGTTCAGAAACGGATTTATTCATATTTTAATACACCAAAATAGAGAAATTTTATCAAAAAAACAGTCGGTTATTATTTTAATTGATAACCCTGAAAATAATGTGTGAAATATCCTAGTTCAGACTCTGTAGAGGCCATTTCTATATCTAAGCAAAATCTTATTATTGTAGAAGCATTTTCCATAAAAGGAGAATGTTTTGAAAAATAGGTCATTCTTTCTTCATTTTTGCAAAAAATTCCATTTAATTTTTATTGTAATATTTTTAAGACAATTTTATATGTTTATTCTAATTCAGATAGCACTAAATACCAAAAACTTTATTCGTTTTACGCATTTTCAAAATCACGGTTCCGAACGTAGTCGGATACCTTCAAGTGACTGACTACATTTGAAATCGTGATTTTGAAAAAGCGTAAAAACGAATAATTTTTTCATATCGTATTTAGTGTCAGTTGAATTAGAATATACATATAAAACTATTTTAAGAATACGCATCATCATAAATGACTAAATGGCCCAGTTATGAGCCAATGCCATCCTTGAAAGATTTCTCCATAACGACTACTTATAGATCTTTGATCTCCAATTCTTTTCATTGATTGCGAGAAAATTAGATGCCACCGAATCATCCCATCTCACCCGTGGTCTTTCCCGCCTTCTGGTTCCAGTCGGTCTAAAAAGTAATCTTTTTTTTTATTATTGTGTTTGTCATCATGCATTCAAGTCATTCAGGGCCATCCATCCATTTATCTTAATGTATTTAATAAAGTGAGGTTGTTTGAAACATCATGTATAATTCAAATCTGGGAATCCCTTTCTTATTTATATCACCAAGTATATACTCCGAAGAATCTTCCTTTCAAAAATTGCGATTGTGTTTCCCCCCAGTTTCGTCGCTGTCAAAGTTTTGACTGCATATATTAAGAAAGGTCCGATTAATGTTTTGTTTCAAGAATATTATTACCCAAAAAAATTATTTAAATACAATTTTTCGGCAGAAATTGATAAACATGTGTTCAAAACAATCTCCTTTTATGAAAAATGCTTACTATAATATTAATCTTTTGCCTGTACTACCTGCCAGCTAGGACTTCTATACCGGGGATAAACTAAATATTCTGCAATACATAATTTAGATATGAATTTCTTCATAGTTCATTATAATAAAATAGAGATATTTTAACATCCCCAAAAAAACCCTTACTGTTTTCAATTGATCGTAACTGAAAATAATGTGAATTTTTCAACAATTTTAGTTCAACCCCGGTATTTGAAATATATGTAGGCAAAATATTATTATTATAGAAGCATTTTTCATAAATGGAAAATGTTTTGAACATATGTTATTCTCTTTTTTCATTTTTCCCAAAAAATTACAAAATTTTTTCAAATTTAGTGCATTTTTTATCTAAAGCAGAATTTTTATCTCCGATGAATTTTTTCCCTTATTTTTATAATAGTTAAAGATATCTCCATTCAGTGATACAGAATATGACCCAAATTTGGAATACTTTTTGGGATACAAAAGAACTGAAATATTAATATCATACTCTATCATTAAAACTATTATTTATGGAATATTTTGAAATATTAAAAACGCTATGTTATAAACAGACGTATAAATTACAATAAAGAAATTTTTGATGTGGAAATTGAGACATTTTTGTCTGAAAATGTGCTCCGAGTTTAGCTCAGGCTCTCGTATTTTTAGCGATGACAGCCTTAAATAGTGTTAAAATCAGGGGTGTAGCTTACCGTTGTATCAATGGTAAGGGGCCCCCAAGCTATAGGGGCCCCAACATGTGTAACTTCAGTCCACTAACAAGGCTCCTGTACCTAAAAAAAGATCCCCGAAGGAATTTTGATACTGGGCCCCTTCAGAGCAAGTTACGCCAGTGGTTAAAATGAATAACTTCAATAGTAGTTTGATACAAGCCACTGAGTCAGTCATTCAGTAATCCCTTCTCTCCCCCGTCCCCCACACGATTTCTTTCCCTTTTTTTTCTTTCCAACATTAAAGATCAATTGCAGCGCGCGTGTTTATTGTGAATTTCCATTAACGATATCAACGAACTTAAAAGTACCAATCAACAGCTGTAACTGAAAGCATTAAGAATGAAATCCTGAACCGTGAATTGAAAGAACTGATAGAGGCGATTTACGAAGACCTTGACTAATTTTTCCTTTCCTTTTTGTTGCTTTCAGTAAAAAGTTTGTGACAGTAGGATTAGATAGGTTTCACAGAAACGAATTGATTGAAATAATGATATATTAGACGACATATACATCCTATTGCACACACACACAAAAAAAAATCAACGAAAGTGGAATTTTTTTTTTAAGTATTGCTTAAGTTATTCGTATAATAATTAGAATACTTAACTAAACCTTAGCGTGAAATCTAAATTATATTTCTGTAGCATATTGCAATGAAACACTTTTATTGGCATACTAATGCCATATTCACACAATGGGACACTTTAACAGTAACAAATAAATTTTATCACAAAAAGTGGCAAATACTTTTGCAAAAATAATTGAAAGTAGAATCCAGTAAATGTAAGAAAGTTGAGACTTAAAACTGAAAAAGCACGTATTAACGGTGCATCATTCGCCAGCTCTAATAATATTAGTTTAGGGGAATTATACAATGAACACAATAATATAGTTATTCATAGCTAAAATAGGGGCACAGATTTTATAGAAAGTATTATACAGCTCGATTTTTGTTGTGTGTGTTAGATGGTGTAATTATATAAAAGAATAAAATTATACATTATTGTACATTCGGTTAGAATAAGTTTTATCGGTGATATTTTGTGATAAAAACTTATTTTTAGTGTCTCCATAGGTCAATCCTACAGATAACTGAAAAAAATTATGCATGCTGAGGAAAAAAACATCAAAGATTATTTGATTCCTTAAAGTCTTCAATTATAATGACTTTTATTTTTAAACTTTAATTCTTTATCTTGATTTTGAAATACGAAACAAAGGACAACGGAATATTAGTTTTCAATACTTAAGACAAAGAGGTACGGTACTATAATGTTCAAAGAATTTCACAATAGTTGTTGTTTCTACCTTTTTCTTTTATCATATTGATATGTGGAAACAAACCCAGGAAGATTCCAAAGTAATGAATCAGAAAAGAATACTAAAGCTTTAAGAAATGAATATTAAAACAATTTTCCTCAAGATACGGTATCTGCTTACGGTTGAAAAAACAAAGACTATGTCTTATATTAACAATGCATGGCAACTATACAAAAAAGTGCTGGACAGAGCCCAGAAAAAATTTATTTAAGAAATATCGAAGCAAGTTTTGCCGCTTTCAGAAAAAAAGCATACGGATGGTGTTGAATTGTCTTTTGAAAATTAAAAAGAGGATAAAGATATAAACTTTTTTTCAAAAGCAAATTTTAAATCAGAAAGGGTTTATTTTGTGCAACAGGGGTGGCCAATCCGCGGCACGCGTGCTACAGTGTGGCACGATGGGGTCGTAACAGTGGCACGCGAAAGACTTAATGAAAAATTTTAAAATTTTTGAAAAGATAGTAAATAAACATTTTTTACAATTTTATTAAAGTGAGGTAGTCTCAGACAAAACCCCTGAAAATTTGGATCAAAATATGTTTGTCAATAAATATAGTCTGCTATGAACATAATAAAATGGATATCACTCAAAACTAGCTAGTGTGTAACTATAATAACCTAATTTTGTTAGTATCTGTAAGAGCTAATCCTAATATAGATGATTTTGTAATAAAAAGTAATAATTCAAAAGCAACATTATTTAACTATCAAGCGTTTAATAATTATTTTGAATTAAATGGTTCAAGTTACTCATTTTTATTTCATTATTTTTATTTATCCCTCATTTTTATTTTATCTTTATTTAAATATTATTTTCAAATTTCGACTACATAATCTTGCATTAAAAATGTGCAATGGACTAAATTCATGTGACGTCATAGTCACATGATAACTGAGTCACGTGTTTTCAGCCAATCAGTTCATAAATTAATTCAACGTTATAAATTAATTCAACGTCATAAATATAATCACGCGTTTCCAGCCAATTAGCTCGCGTGCTTCACTGTTGCCAACTTTTGCTTTTTGCAGAAACTTTCTTTTAGAAAGTACATATTTGTCAACGATATAATAATGCACATAGTTAAACAAAATGCACTTAATTTAAAAGTATTCGTATAATGTAATTTTTTTAATTTTGAAAACTGTTTGAAGAATTTCAACACGTGAACTCTTTACCCAATCATCAAATTTTAAATGTTATCTAAACTTTACAAGTTGAACAACTAGTATGTCAATTTTTAATCAATGGGAAACACGTGATTGCCTTTATCATGTGACCATCATGAATTTAGTCCATTTGAGTAAAAATCTCATAATAAGCTTATAAGCAACATTAATTTTTCACTTTTCCATGTTTGTTTGTTGGAAAAGTTGAAAGTGTGGCACGCATAATTATTATTATTATTTATTTTTTTATCAAATAGTGGCACTCTTCCCCAAAAGGTTGGCCACCCCTCGTCTACAACAACGCTACAGACAATTAAGAGTAAACTTCCCGGAAACATACCATTAATTCAGTTACTCGGAAAAATACTGCTCGTGAAGAAACATTAACTTCATATCACTGCGTTTCACAGAAAAATGAATCGACACCCTGAGACTGCAAATATTCAATAATACCGTAGTATTTCCTAGGATCAGATAGCTTACAGTTGCTCCGAAATTAATCCATCCATGTTTTTAAATAAATGCGCTTAACCAGATAAGAGGGAAAAAACACACCATGGAAAAAATAGTGAAATAATAATCAAGTGACTCTCGAGGGAAAGAGATTAATAACAGGATCTTTCAAGGTGAAATATCAAAATGTTATTCCCATCACTCTGAAGAATGATGATTTTTTTTTAAACTAGATGATAAAATTAAAAATCATTCAGCATACAGCACAACTTTTTATCATTAGCTATTATAAAGGTCAATGTTTATCTAGTTCAAGATTCACCGAGAAAAAAAAAGTTGATGCCACTAGTTTTTTTAAGCTGTTAAATTTGACAACACAAAGATGTGTATCTAGTCAATAAATTTTGCATTAAAAAAAACAGTGCTTATTTTTAATAATAATTTTTTTCAGTAGAAAATTAAAATTTCATATAGCGTCTCATTAATCAACATAATAAAAAGAGAGGAATAGAAAAATGAGGAACTGAAAAAACTATAGAGGGCAGACTCAATAAAGTGTCTTTATAATTTCTACGAGTTCAATCTGCCATGTGCTATAAAATAAGATCCAAAATGGAAATACATTTTTAATATAATAATTTAAGTTGTAATGCTACATTCATATTCTGATTTCAATGACCTGCAAGAGTATATTATTTTATGTATGTATATATATATATTCTGTTAAAAATCTATTTCTATTGGAATATATATATATATTCCAATAGAAATAGATTTTTAACAGAAAATCTATTTCTTATGCAGAATATGTTTTATATCTTGTCTCTTAAATTTAACTTGTAAATGTAGGTTAAATTTCTCTCCAGATTTCTACTGCCCTACATTTTAGGATATCATTTAAACTACACACGTTTTATATTAATTAAAGCTTCAGTACTTAGATACCACATATTGGTTTTATAGACATACACAAAGTAATATAGATTCTAAAGCACACTATTTGGAATAATAAAGTACCTCATGTATGAAGTATGCTTCATATTTTGTATCCTACACTTTAAAGCTAAAGATTTCTATTCAAGCAGAAAATATATATTTAATGAGTCTAAATTTTAAGAATCTGGTTTGATAAAAGCTTTAAAGGCAGGTTTTCACTAATATTAAAGAATAAGAAAAATATTTCTACATTGACTTAATATTCAAACTTAACTATTTTAGAGAGCTATATATTTTTATTATACTACACAATTCCATCTGAATCAGTTCATTTATTTTTGTTTAAAAATTTTTCTATACCTTATTTTCTAGATTGTAAAGCTAAAAAAGTTTTTTTTCCCCCATCAGATATTATGCAAGGAGCATTGTGCATTTATTTTGCACTTCTAAATTGACGCAATGCGACGCACACACACAAAACCCTCATTTTTCTGTCTGAAATTATTTCAGGTGTAAGACAAAACCATGTTTAACCAATTCGTACAACACTGCACATTTAATCATTTTAGAAACTAAAAGAATCGAAAGAAATATATTTTTACTATTAATTATTCCAGAACTGCTCAGTACGTTATTGCCTTTTCACCGAAACACTAGTGAAGCAAGAATTAAATGGGCCCTGTATCAAAATTCCCTGGGGCTCTTTTTGGGGCCTTCTAATATTTTACGATTTTGTGCTTACTCATTTTAAAGACCCTGTAGCTTGGGGATCCCGTACCATAGATACGGCAGTAGCAACGTCCCTCAATATCAAACAAAAAAACAACCAGGTAACACCTGTTTCAACACATACCTCTTAGATTTGATTTAAATAACGTTGTATATAACTCAAAAATCGCCGTGTCGTAAGCCATGGGAAAAACATGAAAACGGCACTTAAGTAAGTAATAACTTAGTCAAGCCATTAGAGGTTCAAATGAAGCAAGCGTAGAGCAAATGATGATATTTCCTTTAATCAATGATAATAACCAGACATCCATGAGTAGTGGGATGACAAGAAAAAAAATCAAGTCATCATCTTTACTTCAAGTAATAACTAATTAAATCTAACATTAATGTACCTCGTTATAACTGCATATAATAAATTGCTACACTTATCATTTGCAATTTAGTGTTCAAGGAACAATTTCCACATAAATATATTCTTAAGATACAAAAAACTGTGTACCAGAGATTTCTGTCAAATCAAACATAACGAAGCATTATTTTTATCACTGTACTACTACTGCTGCTTTAACTTTTACTCTATTTTTTATTTTACTACAGAATTAAATAGGTCTTCAGCGATTGTAATCTCATTTTATTAAATAACATTATAGATAAAATAAAAGTCACTGAGGAGAAAATGTATCTGAGAAAGGATCTATGGCGTTTCACTTAAACGGCAAAAAGTTTTCAGAACTTAGGATAAAGTTTTTAGAATTTCGACACAAAATTATGAGAGAACTCAAACACCGATCATTTTAAAAATCAAATCTTCATTAAATGAAGTTTATTTAGAAGAAAAAAGTCATCCACATCCATTTAAAATAAATTTACAATTCGCTAAATGTTTCAATATCAACCAAAAAAAAAAAATGCATTAATTCAAACTTTCCAACCAAAAAAAAAGAAAAGAATACGCATAGCAAAGCAAATTAAAATACGTACAACAAAGTAGTAAAATGCTTTTGCAGAAGAAAAAAAAAACTAAACTAAACTTTAAAAAAACTTGGCAGAGTTTCAATTAGAAGAGTTGAATGAATGCAGAGCTGCCAAGATATGTGTTTAAAAGCACAGCTTGCATTTTCGAAACTAGTGGGAAAAAATCGTTCAGTTGGATCGTTGAGTTTCAGATTTTTAAGTTAAATAAAAAGCAGCTCACACATATCTTTAAACTCATTTAAATTTGAAGATAATCTACATATTTAAATGGGATTTCTATACACCGCATTAATTTAGCAAATTTATGTCAGTGCAGCATTAAATTATCCGATTGGCCAGAATAAGATAGCAAGTTCAAATTATTAACGAAAATTAAATAATGAAGTTATTTTTATATTTATTATACAAACATTCTTCAATATCATTTCTCGACAATATCACCTGTAATCGCTACTGATTACTACAACAAAGATTAGACATTAGATTACGGAAAACGTTAAATAACTGATCAAAGGGTCAGAATACTGAAGATTTTACAATGGAAAAAAGAAGCAATACTTATGTGTCAAAGAATTTAAATGGATGCATCCCGAAGATGTCCCAAGATAAAAGACAAAAATTTAATTATACTAAATTTAATACTGATTAATTATACTAAAAAAACAAATGCTATTGATTTTGACACAGCACCCACAATTCGAAACAAATGTTAAATATAATGAGCAATTATTAAACACACAAGACACAATCAGATGATTATAACATCAGATAATACGTACAAGTTCCTAATATAAGCCGCAAAAATTACGATTAATGAGTAGGTTTGGGAATCTTAATTAGTAATCAGGGTATTTGCGTGAAAACAATACATTTAAATAAAACAATTAAGTGCTAAAACCCGAAATTCATTATAATCACCAAAACACGAAATAAAGTTTTCTTTATATTGCATTAAATTTATAAGGTGTAAAAATCCATGCATTTATGTCGTACTATGCAACTTGGATCAAACATTAATGAGCTATTTTCCTCATGAAAATAATATTTTAACTCATGAATCTCATGATGCGATGATAATTAAAAATAATATCGTGTACTTGAAAAATAAAAAAAAATTTATAAGAATGTTTTAACATCGGTAAGGTTCAATTGCGTTTTCACGAGAAGTGTAAAACACGCCCCCACATAAATGAACAACAACAAAAATAGACTTAGACATATTTTGTATCAGCTGAGCGCGAAAAAGGGAGTGAGGGCCACAAGGCCACAGCGAGTGAGGCACTCGTCCGAGGCAACCTCACGCCTCAATGAACAATGAACTGGTGAGTGAACCTCAGCAACCAGTTGGCCTCCCATAAATGCCCGGCAAAACAAACACTAGAAAAAAGGTAGGAGAAAAAAAAAACTAAAAAAGCCCGCAATGGAAATACTATCTCTCAGCCGCAACGCCTCGAGTACAAAGAGTTAGCCTAAAGGTTGGACCAGAATGCTTGTCCCTTCGCCAAAAAAGAAATACCTGATGTTTTGTAGCTACTAAACGTTTCCTTGTTTCTTCTCTTGATTACTGCCTCCGATGGTTAATGACACTTCTTTTAGATGTTCAGTTAAAGAAAAGGATTAGACTGTAGATATGCATGTGATATGTTCTGGTGAAACTTCTTAATGGAATGGGTTGTTAATGTTTCACGGATGGTGCAAGAAAATGAAAATTATATAGTGTAAGCAGCAGGGGGGAAATGTTGATCTGTCCTGTTAAGTTCAAAAGTTCACGTCTGATTTAAAGGATGTGTATATCGATGGTAGAGATCGATATAGTTCTATACGTCTTACAGTTAGAATACAATGTTGAAGTTCTGTAAAGCTTTACAAGTCGGGGTTATTTAACGAGATTCATTTTTTACTATAACTTTATAAACCACATAATGCCAATTTGAAATTCATAAACACTATATATTATATTAAAAGGTTGATTAGTCGCATTTCTTTTGTGATTTAATATTTATTTCACACATCTTACCCATCAAAAAAGAATCTGCAAGGAAAATACCGTCCTTTGTCCACCGTATTATCAACTTTAAAAAAATTTTATATTTAATAAAATGACATTTTTTAATTTTAAGCCTACATTACCACAAGTGTTCATGAATATAATTATAAATAAAATCTGTTTATTTTTATTTTATTTTTTTAATTTTTTGTTCGGAAAAATTGCGGCATTTTTTTGAAAAGTTAGGAGCCTTGTAAAGCCAGTTTGTCATTGATCACCATAAAATGTGGTTAAAAGAGAAAATAATTTGAAACGTCCCGAAATATTCTAAAGAAGAAAGAAAGAAAGAAAAAAAACGATTCACGAGAGAGAAAGTTCGTTAAATAGGAAATGAACTTCGCTATTTAGAGGTTACTTTACGAAGGAAATAGTAAAATGTCCTTGGTTCCAGGAAAAATTTCGCTAAATGGAGAAATTCGTAAAATAGAGGTTTGTTAAATGGAGGTTCGACTGCATTAAAATGTGCTGATCAGTAACGAATTACGTAAACTGAAACAAGAACTCCCCTAATGGATTATCTTTTCTTCATAGCAATTGAAAATTCTTTGAAACATTACAATACTCAGATTTTTAAAAAATCAAGAGGGAATTATTAAATTAAATCAACAGCTAAGAAAAACACGAAAAACTTAAAAATTCGTAAGTCTAATTTTGAGCCAAAAGATAATTTGCCAATTTCGAATAATTAAGTAATTTTGTCAATATTCTCTCATGTGCATTAGGAATCACAAAACTTAAGAAATAAGGATTCAACCGAGAGATTAAAAAAAAGGTGTACGCATTGTTTTTTTAATAACATAAAAATTAACTAAGAAACCTACGCGCTACTTCTCTAAATAAAATCTAATTCAATTCAGATTCTATAAAATAAATAAATTTTAAGTTTCTGCTGATTTAACGATGACGATGTTAAAATTACAAGGGACATGATTATCAAGCTTTTAAAAAAATCAATTGCGGAGAAAAAAAAATCGAATATATTTTAAACATAAAAACTTTCAGCTTCTGCCATCGAAATTCAGAAAATGAACATAGAGCTCGACATTACAATACTATTTTCAAATTTGTGTACTTATCTTTATTTTATTACTAATTATCGTTAGAATTACATGACAACATTTCAAATAACGAAATTCAACGGTTTATACTATTGAAACAATAAAAAATACGATCCACATAGAGTCACATTCAAACAGAGTATTTTAGTATTAGTATAAATAGTATTAGTATTAATCCAAAGGGATTTTTATTCAATTCCTACTATTAGCTCACAATCTCTATATATTATTTATCTTGGTGGAACTTTTAATCGTTAATAAAATACATTTTAAAGCGCTCGATTGAGCTGAAATTTTATATACAGGATTATTTTGGATGACAATACAATAATATATTAATAATTAATAAAAATTAATTATTAATAATTATAACAACCACGTTGGCATCATTTTTGGCGACTTAGCGACCCTTTTGGCGACTTGTGTCAAAACTTGGAAAGGTTTTTTTCTCACGTGTTAAGGTATTCAGTTGAACTGAAATTTATGTACACGATTGTTTTGGATGACAATACGATACTTTAATGATAATGAATAAAATTTAATGACCATTTAATGTTGTGATTCTGTCCTATGTACATACATATTTATATTAATTGTAACTATTTAATAAAAAGTAGCTAAAATAAAATTTTTCTTTGTTGATCTAAGTAGGAATTGACTTAATTTTTTTTATATATATTACTTGTTTTTTAAATAAAAATATACGAAATGACGCAGAAAATAAATACAAAAAAGGAAAATTTGATAACAGTTTTTTTTAAAAAAAAAATCATGCTGCTTTCTGTACTTTAGAAAAGTTGGAATATATTATTAGCATGGGGCATATATATATTTTTAAGTATTAAGAAGTTGAGGCTATTAATCTTAATTTAAGTTAAGGCCACCAACGATTATTTGTATTAGGTAAAAAAATTTTAAAAAATCTACGAGCTAAAAAGTTTCTATTTCCTTCAATTTTATATGATTTTCAATTCTAAAATCGATTCACCTCATTGACAAATTCTTCTTCAAAAGACGTTAAAACGGGCTTCTAAAAATTTTCTTCCTCACACCTAACAGCTTGTAATGAATGAACTCGAGTGAGAATAAAATACAGCAAAATTCACGCCCAATTTATTCTATCCTGCCGGCAATCGAATGTTTTCTCAACCTTGAGTAGGTCAGGGCTCACGGTCTCTTTTATTTACAACCTCCAAACTCGTTCTTTATGGAAGTGTCGGAGTTCAGGTCATCCTTTGTCACTCGTCTAACGTGGAATATGTTCGCAGGGGGGAGCTCCTTAGAATGATGCCCTTTGTCACGAGGGCGGTAACAGGACCACCCAAATATACGGGACAATGTATAAATCGGTGAGAAGAAATCCTACGCTCTGACAAGACCCATATGTTGGGTATCAGATGTCATTAAAACAGTTTTACAAGAGGCCGGCAAAACTTGCAACAGTGTGAGGGTTTAACACACACAGTTTCAACAACTCAAGTTCAGTCAAGAGATGACTGTTTGGATTGATCGAAAAAAATTGTTTCAGAACTTCAAAATCTACCTATACGGAAAAGATGGGCTCGGTAAATAAATGAAGGGGAACATAAAGTAAAATATTAATTTTAAGTACTGCCACAAGGGGAATGTAGTTTGGGTATTGGTTTTTATGGTAAAAAGTCAAAGCAATTTTTGTTAAGGAAAACGGGTTAGTACTGTTTAAAATTTAGAGTGATGAGAGAGGACACCTAGTAAATAGTTACAAGAATAAAACACATCAGGCACATTTTACAAGCTTACTGTCGAAATTAGTATTGCAGGCAGGATAAAGCAGAAGACAGAAAAAGGTTTGGGTCGAACTAATTCTACAATGAGCGGAGAGAGCTGGGATTATGCAATGAAACAGTGGTGTGCATTGTTCTACTCAGTACTCACTTGTCTGTCTGAGCATGCGCAGTAAAGCCCAGTTAGAGCGAGATGACAACGAAAAGAAAGAATAAAAGATTAGCTGTTCGTTGAAAAGTCAGGTGTCGCTAACTTTTGCGGGTTTGACCCCATTCTCTTCCCAAAGCAGAAATTTAAATTGTAAAGACTTAAATCTTTTTGTGAATATTACAATAAACTGTTCAGTTATGATATGGTCTGTCGTTCTTGTAAAGTACAAACACACTTATCGCTTAATAATAATAATCGCTCTTGGTTATTAATATTGCAGAAAAATAATTTTATTTTGAGTTTAAAATCATCTAACTAAAATAAGGTTTTCCTTTTTCAAAAATTCAACCCCTTTGCAGTTTTTGAAATTATTTTCCCCTAATCAGCATATCATGAAAACTGCTTTTCCATAGAGGTAGATTTAAATAACCGAGATCATTACAAAGATTATGTTAAGGCTTTGAAAGGTAACTTGCAAAATTAACTTGAAGGAAATTCAAGCTATTACTTAATTATAAATTATTCGAACTTCCTTTTTTCACATCAAGATTCAATTTAAAATATATATTCTCAAAAGATAAAATAAAACGGATTTTGCGTGCTATGTGTCAAAAGGGGAAATTGAATGGCTTGAATTAAAAGGAAATACACCTTGCAATAAAGAGTTTATTATTAAGTATGAAGAACCGGTCTAGAATTTAGTGACGGGTGATATTCAAATCGAGTTCTGAGTTGGATAGTGAAGGGAAGCGATTTTGCGTAAATCCATCTTAGGATCAAATCCTCACGAGGCGCAAGGTGAAATTCGAAAGGATTTATTTTCAAAATGCCAAAGATACTCACATGACAAGTCGATGAGAGATTACATTTCGAAAAATGTTTGAGATGCATAAGGAATCTGAAGAAATGAATTTGGTTTCAAGTTAGCAAAGTAACAAAGAGACTGCAATGACAGTACTTTTTAATCACAATATAACCGAATAAAGTACATTAAACAATGTAACTACACAAGGGGAGGGTCCAAGGGGTCCGGACCCCTCCCTCAAAGCTGTTGATTTTTTTTTCGATTGATTATAATTCTAAGTATATAGTACGTAAAATTTAATTAACTATTTGTTATTAATGATTAATTTTATTCAGTAGCGCACACAGGAATTTTTCAAGGGGTCCAGGGTTGAAAGTTCACCATTCTTGTATCATGCTCCTTTTGGGAACAAAACACAGTAAAAAACTAATTATTGAATAAATAATTAGCATTAATTAATAAAATTAATCATTAATAACAAATAAATTTTACGTACTATATACTTAGAATTATAATCAATCGGAAAAAAATCAAGGGCTTTGGGGGAGGGGGTCCGGACTCCCAGGACCCCCCCCCTTGTGTGCGCCACTGATTTTATTAATTAATGCTAATTATTTATTCCATAATTGGTTTTTTTACCGTTTTTTGTTCCCGAAAATCGACAAAATCAAAAGGATAATGATACAAGAATGGTGGACTTTCAACCCTGGAACCCACCTCCCCTTGAAAAATTCCTGTGTGCACTACTGTAACAACAGAAAGGTACAAAGTATAAAAAAGGTAGCAGTTCTTGACATTATATTTTCATAGCGAATGGGAGACGTTATGATATTATAGTGAATTCAAAATTAAGAATGAGTAAATTGAAAGTTAAAACTATTAACTATTATTACTTTATTTTGTAAAAAAAAATAACTATACTATTAAGAGATTGATGCCAGCAAATCACTTTGAATTCCTGAACGTAATTTTAATACTATGGAGAGAATTTCTACTGTCCTCCTAAAAATTAGACTGAATGTATGTTTTAGAATACGTACAAATGTATCCGAATAAGTAAAGAATATTTAATGTTTCGGTGGAATAACACATTTTTTCCGATTTTATTATATGAACATTCTTTTTTCTAAATTTTAATCAAGCTCACAAATGTTTTTAAGAAAACATAATAAAATTCACCAAAAAAAATAAGTTTAGAACTTAATTACTTTTACAATTATTTTGAATTTATGGCATTCAAATAAATAAATATAACAGTATAGATTGGAGAAACTAAGTAAAACTCCCATTATTGAATTGTATTCATGTATTCCAATAGCTGACCGAACTAGAATTCTAGCAGTATATGCTTTATTATATACAGCATATGTAATACTTTCATTTTGTAATCATGCACTCACACTTTTAAAATAAATATTTATTAGATGTAATAATTAATTGGTCTTAAGGAGGGAATAGATGACACATTTTAAATCTTGTTTAAAAATCTAACCTTAGTAACCGAAACATTTTCATTTACAATCGTATTTAAGCTATACTCTTCTATCTCAGTATTTAGAAGAAACAGAAAAAAAAAAAAAATTCAAAATATCAGTTGGAACGATTTACTTCAAAAATTTGAAGTTAACATTCAAATTATTAAAAAAGTTGTTTTATGTTAATTTTTACATTTTAATTTAAAAGTATGGAAAATAAAATGTATCAACAAATAAAATTTTTTAAAAACTCTAGCTTCAAAAAAAAAAAAATTGCAGTAATTACTTCCCCTCCCCCCTCGAAAAAATCAGCCTTTTATAATTGAAAAACCTTTAACCAGTGAAACCTTTTATAATTTTTTTACCCACATTTCCAAATTCGATTCGCCCAAGTAAATTGACACTTCAATATATCTCACGCGCCAAAACTCATACGACCACTGTATTTATTCAATTGCAGGAAACCCAAGCCGCTGCACAAACATTTTTTTTTTCTTTTTAATTCTTCAAACCGGGCGTCTTCCTTCTTATGTGAGCACAGAAGATAAAAAAGGAAAAAAAAGTCACTGAACAAGACGCCACGAACTATACTCACGCCTTCAATATATCCCAATCTCTTTTTTTTCCTAGAGCAGTTGGGTAACGTGCAGTTATGAACGAAGAAAGAATTACTGGGATAAATAAATAGATAAAAAAAAAGGACACAAAGCGAAGAGGGAGGGGGGAACGAAAAATAATCCACTAGATGGAAAGGAGAGAAGCGAGTGGTTGGAAATGTCACGTGACTTGGGTAGTCACGCCCCCATCCGTCTCTCTGGCACCCTGCCAATAACAATCAAGGTCTTTTCGTCTAGCTTCCTTGTGTGTGTATGTGTGAGGGTATGAATGCATGCATGTGTGAGCGATTTCAGGGGCAGCGAATGAAAATAATAAAAATGGAAAGAGGAAAGCTTTTCGGGGTGAGGCGCGGCTCTGTGATACACCATCTGCTAGAAATAAATAAGTGTAGAGAAAAAAAAAGTTGTTTTTGAGCTAAAGGTTGTGCGTCAAGTCGGAAGCAGTTTTAAAGAGACAAGTTTTTAATAGCAGTGGCAGTTTGGTGTAAACTTGAAAAGATAGTTAGAGAAAGTTTCCGGTAAAAAAGATTTTTTTTTGCTTTACACCGCCACATTATTACACCATATATTTTAAAAAGTATGAAGAAGCAAACAGCGATGTTGAATAATTTTTACTATGCATATGACTAGTTGTTGTTTTTTAATTCTTTTTTCAACAAGAAATTTGCTGAAAATTTCTATCGAGCCTATTGACTTGAAAATTATTTCACACATGTTTTTAATGGAAGTATTTCGAAAAACAAGATTTTTTTTGAAGGAAAAACATTTAAATAACTTTACCCAGCAAATAATCAAACAATTTATTATTAAAAAATTTCTTCAAAAATCTTACAGATATTATGTATATACAAGCTATAAAAAGAAAAAGAATACAAAAACTGAACGCGATTAAAATATTCCTGAAAGTATTAATTTCATTTTATTTAAAACTACACTGGCATGGCTAAAAAACAAAGTAAAAAAAATATTAAAATTTAATATTTTTTTTATTATTATTTAATAATAATTTTTTTCTCTAGTTTGTCTGCGAAGTTTTCTAAACCAAGTTCGAATATAAAAAATATAAAGGAAATATTTACATCAAATAAAAAATCAAACAGAATTATTTTAAAAATCCTTTTAACGAAACATTTTCTTCACACTTTAACATTTCATTGTTCAAATACATCGCACAGCGAGAAAACATGCTTATGAAAATTTTGCCTCACTGACACATACACAAGTACAATACACTGAAAATGCCAATTTCACACAAAAAAGCCAAAAGCTGAAGATAAGCGAGATAGGAGTACTAAAATTCATCAAAAGATAATTATAATAATGGACGAATAAAAAAACTGTTTAGAGTGAAATAGTAGTCTGCAATTATCTTTTATTTGCGCTTGCTATGAAGAATTTATATTGGAAAAATCCACATGCAACAATAATTAAGATGATTGCTAATATATTTGAATACTTTAAAAAATTTTTTATTGTTTTGAAGTAATACAAGACAAATAATTCAAATATCAAAGAAATTGATCAATATAGAAACTATAAATAAAATTATAATTACGATCTTTTGGACAAAAATCGTATTTAATATGTTCGAATAAAAAAATATCTTATTTGTTTCCTATCCAAAATCTTTCACTGAACTAAACAATTAATAACACATGGGGGACAGAACAAAAATTGATCTTAAATTAAAATAATTAATTTGTCAATTACGGGTAATTAGGTCATTAAATACTAAAAAAATATATATTTACGGGTGGGTGCAGGATCGAAAGTCCACTATTCTCATATCATGCTCCAATACGCCGTCCAACATATCCTTCTGATTTTGGGGAACAAAAAACAGTAAAAAATTAATTATTGAATAAATAATTAGCATTAATTAATAAAATAATTATAAATAACGAACACTTAGTTAAATTTTACGTACTATGTACATAGGATTATAATCAATCGAAAATAAATCAAGGGCTATGAGGGGGAGGGTCCGGACCTGAAGACCCCCTCCCCCCCTTGTGTGCGCCACTGTTTAGCGCTATTTCTCAAAACTCCATCCTATTTTTAATTTTATATGGAAAAAAGCATACATATCAAACAAAATCTACACATCTACCATTTCACAAATTTGCACACATAAAAAACAAATTATTTTCTCACAAAAAAATCGGCGTTTCAAAAGGAAGGAAATTTTTCCTCTTCCTATATATCTCCCCTCGACACATACACCGACGCAAAGTTATTGTGAAAGAGGGGAGAGTGCAAGAGGAGGGTGGTGAACATTCTGGGAAGAGCCAGAAGCTTCCTGTTCCCCCAAATGAGAAATCGATTTTTGGGACGGAGATTAAGAGATGAAAGGGAGGAGGGCATAGAGGGATAGATGCACACAGACACACACACTCGCATATATATATCTTCGACAAAACGCATGCTGTGCGGTGCGCTTAATAAACGCCTGACAGGAGAGAGAAAGAGGGGAGGTTGCAGAAAAAGAAGTGCGTTGAACTGAAGATGGCATGGAATATAGCTTATAGCGAGTGCTTGTTTGACGGGCTTTTCGGGAGAGGAGGGGATAGGAGGAATGCTGTGCTGTTCGCTGATTGGTTGTGTGAAGGGTTGCTTGCTTTTAATCTGTGCTCTATGTAGAGAGGGTTTCTTTTTAGGAGTGTTGGAATTTGCTGAAGTGGAATGGAAAGGGGGATTTTGAAATGAATAGGTATAGAGAAGGTGGATAATTCAGGAGTAGACGGGAATCAAAAGTAAATAGGAGCGTGAATTATAAATGGTGTGTTTTTAAATCTGCGAGGCTAAACAAAGAGATTTTAATCATTAAATACAGAGGTACGTGAATGCACACTTGGGTCTTCGCGCAAGGTAATAATGAGAGATATTGAAATGGGTTCATTCGTTGCATTCCATGTTTAATGATCAAATTTTTAAAGGTTGCTCATTTGATTTTCTGGTAACATTTTGCTAAAGAATGAATTAAATAAATAAAATATAACACAAGTAATAGATCATTTTGATAACAGGAATCGGGACTTCAAAATGTCTTATAACGCAAGTAAATTGCTCGTTAATTTTAAAATTAAAACTTCTTTAAAAAAAAAACAATTTCATGTTAAATTATTTAGAAGGATAAAAACTTCATTTAAAAAATTCAATTTCACATGATTTATTATTATTTTTGGTCACTTACAGTGCTAACAGCAGTGACGTTTACTGTTGCCAGAAATATTTTCGAAAGTACAAGAAAATATTAAAACACACATGCTTTTGCCAATTAAAATCGCATGCATAACATCAAATAAATAAAATTTCAATTCTGCTCCCATTATATTACGGCACTCAACATAATTCTGAAAACTAAAATGTTGAAAACGTTTGCTTGTAGTAAGATGTCCTAGTAAAGAAGCATAACATTTACATCTTGTGATGCAACTGTGTTATTCAGTGATTACTTACGTATATATTATACGGTTTCTAAATATTCAACACACACTAAGAATTATAATCTTACTACTAAGAATAATTTCTCATTTACACACTTGTGTATTTTTAAAAAAAACACCCCAAATTTATAAAAGAATGTTACTATTATCATTATTCAATACTATCATTCAATAAATATTCATCTTACGTAGAATGAAATAAAAATACTGGAGAACATTTAAAGGTACACACAAGGGCGGTGTTTGGGGATTTACCCCACATCACCACAGCCCAACAGATTGTTAATTTTTGGCGTAGAGATCGGCGCTTAGAATATAGAATTTTTAAAATATAGTCTCGCTGTATAAAAGAGGTCTGTGTTCACCAATGAAAACGTTATCCAACATTATTCACTGAATTTTAACTAAATAAAGGCCCATAGATAAATTCGATTCAATATCAAAACATAATTTATTTTTTTTAATTTCAGTAGGTAAAAAAGTAAAAAGCCTTTATAAAGCAGTAATCTCACAAATGAATACCGGTCAAAAACATCACCAAACAAAATCATAAAAGGCTTCAAGATTTACTCTAAAAAATAAATTTTATTTTCACAATTCCATCTGTGCTAAATTATTTTTAAAAAAATTGTGTGTATTTGAATAGATAAAATAAACCATTTTTTCCCCCTACAAATACAGACGAATCTTTCGAAACGTGATGTTATGTTCTTCCCAACTTCCCGGTTCACCTAAAAAAGAGAAACAGGGGAAAAAAGGAAAATAGCAGTGCATTCATAAATTCAGAATTTTGTTAGTTCGCTTCAAGTTATTTTAAGGCCGTAAAAGTCACTGAGGAAGTACTTTGCAGAATGTGTGACAATAAATACATTCAAGAACGGAGAAGGAACTAGCTGCTCTATTTTCTAGTTTGCTTTTTGTATTTCAGGAAAATTCTCATTCTAAGAGAGTATTAACTTCACTGCATTTACTGTACCTGTTTTTATGTTTACCAGCTTAAAATAAATGTAGTGTGTGTGCGTGCGTGTATATATATATTCAGAGGGGGACAGAAGAAAAAGGTCCCTTCTTTCGAGTTCTATGCTTTTATGATTAAAAAAAGTGAAACTATGAAAAAAAAATTTTTTTTTTAATTTGTTTCAATTGGTTATTTATTTTCAAAAGTGACATTTTAATTTCTTTAGGTGTTACATTAATTTAAAATATTTTCATTTTTTTTTTTTTTTACAAATTAAACCTTTTTGGGATTTTGAATGATTTTGATTTGTTCATAGCTTTGCATAAAACAAATTTTATAAAAACTAATCTTCAAATTTATAACAAATGCCATATAGAGGTTGAAACTCAAATTCTCTCTCACTATAATATACATATCGTGTAAGAGAATTTACATATTTACACTTCTTATTTATTATTTTACGTTTATATAGTTGTAATAACATTCTGAAGTTTTGAAACGAATAATATGTCTGTTAAACTATCAAAAAAAGATTGTTCTTTTTAACTTACTTTTCATTAATCAATAAATAAAAATTATTAAATGCATTTTCTTTTTCTTTAAATTCCCATTAAACTTTACACACACCCCATATTCAGTGGCGTAACGGGAGAATATTAGGAAGCTCCTGCAAAGTCAGGTTTTGGGCCTTAAGCTGGATCTAAAGGATTTCAAAACATAACATCAGGCTATGGAGTCCCAGCGATGCGGGGGTGTACGTTACGCCACTGCTCCAACTTCAACTTAGAGGTAAGTCAAATAATTCATATGAATGGTAATCAGAGATCATCCTGTTTTACAATAGATATCATTACTTCTTCGAATGCATTTGATAAAATTATCCATAAGTTAAAAAAAAGTCCACAATATGATTTATATTTGTTCACGTTTAAGCATGAATAATCTATTGTAGCTCGGTAATATCAAAATTTGTTTACACTTGCAATAACTGAACACCAACTTGCAATACATACGATTAAAGAGAATGTAATAAGATAAGACTTTTCTCAAAACCACGGTGAATAACGGTGAAGAGAATAAAGATAAACAACCCATTACAGGTTTAGGCGCAATCTACATTTATTAAATAGTAAGGTGTTTATCATTACGAGATTCAGTTAGCTACTTATCTCTATGAGTCATTCCATATCCAGCACCTCAATGTACTGTATACAAAATTCAGAAAATAAGTTTATAGGAAACAAGTACTTAAACATATAGCAACGTATGTTTTTAATCCAATCTGAATTTTTCATTTTTAAATCCATTGTTAGACGAAAAGGAAAGACAATGCGTTTTTACATTTTACAGGGGACAAAAGCCACTGAACAATTCTGAATAGATCTTATTGCTTTTAACAAGATTTCGTATTCCCAAGCCCTTTCCCAATTTAAAAGAAGGCAAACTTGAGATTTAAAAAGCAAGTACTACACTGCACGAAAGTGATTTATTTTTAATAAGTCCCGAATCGTATTCCTTTCTCTCTCAATCTAACCCCACTTCGTCAATTTTAGATTACTCAATTACACACACAATAACAGAGAAAAGCCGATCCCTGTCCTTTTAATTAGATATCGTCCTAGCATAAGCTCCTGCGCAAACATAGTTCGGATTTTAAAATCCCTCTCTGCTAGGGAATTGGAGATTTGAGTGTCGTGTACTTTTTCCCCCTTCTACCACCATCCAATCAGAATCGAGCAGGGAACCAATTTCCGATTCGGCGAACTTGTGACAGGGGCTGACATCCCAAAAGATGACTGTGGGTTGAGTAACAAAAAGGTTGCGACAGACTTTAAATTTAAAAGATTTTCTCTAACCACCCCCTCATTTCCTTCTGCAAAATGAAAAAGTGGGATCAGTTTTATATGGAGGGGGGGAAGGTTCAAAAGGAGGCATATGAGGAAAGTCGATTGTTCATATGTTTTGTTTAACAGAGTACGAAACTTTTTCATTGTAAATAAAAATACATTTTGTCAATACATTGCAAAGTAAACCCGATTCAACAGCAACTATGCAGAGTTTGAGGCATTAAAACATACCAGTCTTTCAAGGTTCAAAAAGTTTATATAAATTCATAAAAAGCTCTGTTTCCTAACATTGCAACACAAGTTAACAGACGATAAACTTAGTATTATAAAGCCTTGAACAAATGACAAAAACGAAATCTGAAATGGTACTTCTTTTTCCTAACTTTAAAACCAGGTCTAGTGTAGTCTCAAGAGGCAAGTAGTAACCACCTCTGTTACTTCCTCGAGAATGAACTATTCCCCGTACCCTCTCCCCTTGAAGCCTCAAATGCAATTAACCAAAACAAAATAAGTTTTTAATATGAATAAAGTAAAAAAAGATTTATAATTTTTTTAAAAAAATAGAAGTTATTGCACGGTAAAAGAATAAAAGAAAAAATTATTACATAATGTAAATAAAGTTTGGTCATTAACACAAATGAAACTGTGAGTGGAGAAGTATATATATATATATTAATTACATCTCTTACGTATTAACTATGTGGAAACCACGCAATGGGTTTTCAGTATCATTTTTAATTCTGTAAGTCATCTATAAAGCATTATCTATATCAAAATCAATTTACTGTTTTAAATCCTTAAGTGGTTTTTAAAATTACATTCAATCCCCCTCCTTTTGCGCCGAGATAAAACCTCTAGGAAAATCAATGTACCGTTCAAGGTCAAAAGAGTTCGCAGAATGTTTCGAAAAGGTTAAGTAGAACGGATGGTATCATTAAGTAACCTAAACTTCTGTTAACGGATTGAATGCGTTAATGTTTTGTTGTTGTTTGTTTGAGTAAATTGGAGAAAAAACACTTAAAGAAAATTACACTACGATATCCTTTCTAGAGGAAAAAGTTAGATTAAGAATGCAATATTCAAGTATATAGTTACTTTACAACATTCCAATTTGAAGCTTTACATAAAACTATTTAAATCTTTTTGTTACTTGAAAGGATCGAAAAAAAAAATTAACTAGATATTGAAACGAAATATAACAAATTTAAAACAAAATACGTCCAACTCGAGATAATTGAACAGCCATCCGACAAATCGCGAGATTAAAAGGTGCAAGCCAGATGAAAAACCATAAAAATCGTTTGATGACTATTCTGATTTAATAACAAGAACTTATGTTCTAAAAATTTCATAAATTTATAAGTATTATTATCACATGAAGCAGTGTGTAGACAAACTGCATGTGCAATACAAATAAATCTCCATTATTTAATGTGATGTAAATTATTTAAAAAAATTTAAAAGATCATAAATGTTCTGCCTGAGTATTTATCTATTTACATTATCTTTCACGAAGCTCAAATGAAACATCCTGATAATATAATTATTTATTAACATACGATTATTCTTTCCTCTACAATTAATATAATTAACTAGTCACAATAATCGTACAAATTTTAATTAATTAAATGAAAGTATTCCAAACTGCAGTCGTTTATTTCATCCTGCATCGATAAAAATCGAATTTCTTCGTGATAAATATTTACATTTTCATAAAAATTTACATACATACTGTACAATACAATTAATTCTACACTTTTTAACACGATGTACATATGAGTACCCAGTTTCTCCGGATTTGGTGTTCGATGGATCATTTCAAATCGACTCTCTTTTGTAAATAATATATTTTCTTTGTTTATAATAGTTAAATAAAGCTCCGTTAACCGAGCCAAACATTCCCTTTGTTTAAATCTGCATCCAGTGATAGCAAACAGAAAATTTTTCAATCGATGCTTTGAATGTATTGGAACTTACTGTATATACACTTTAAATTTAAACAAATAAACAGACATTTAGGAGGGATGCATTAGTTTGCTATGATAACCAGTATATTGTAAATAATCCTACGTACATAGCCATAAAATAAAGAATTTTATTGAGAACAGTACGCCTATATAACTACATTACCATACAATTACAAAGCCTAGACGGCGCTGTATAAATATCTGGAACCAACAGCTGAAGAGTATTAACTGAGTTGGAAAATCAAATAGGAAAGTATATAGAGCTTTCGCCAAGTTCTACAATACACCAATTAGAGATAAAGAAAGTTATTAAACCGAGAAATAGGAAAGGATGTTGATTAGCAATTAAAATGCAAATTGATATCCGCAGTCAATTGTTTTGTCGAGTTTATGATCACGGATGAAAGTCGTTTAATATGCTTCGTGAAAATATGAAGGGAATTCAATGCTTTGGGATATGATCTCCTCACATTCTTTCGTAATAGAATTTTACGTCATATGAATGTGATGCATGTTTTATACGTTTCATACTACATTTCGAAAATGCTAAAGGAATTGAAAGCTATAACAGGCAAGAGAGGCTTTTTTTTCTCTCCAAGTCTTTACGTTTACAGCAGCATGAAATAACATTTATGGATTAGGGTTTTGCAGACCTCCAAAAAGATATTCGATTCCTTGCCAAGTGTTTATTTGCTATGAGATGTTATTAAACTTATTGTTGCATAAATGGGCTGTGTGTTTCAGCTAATCCAAATTGTGAACTTTAGTATCCGATTTGATGAATCCTCAAGACAAGTGGACGTACGTCCAGAAACCTGAAAGCCCAGTCAATGGAGACAAACCTTCCAATCAAACGTCAATGAAAAGTATGTGTTTATTTTTAAGAACTATTTAACATGAGTAAGTTTCTAATAGTACTGAAATTGAATTTTGTTAAACTGCGAAGAAAATCTGAGAATCAGAGTTTCTATTAAGCATCCAAGATTTCTAACTAATCATGTGCGATTTTCTTCGTAGAAATTATCATTTTTGGATACATGTAGCACAGATACTCAATGGAATCAAAAATTTAATTTTGCTTTTCTTTTTATATTAGATACAGGCTTTTTACCTGCATATAAAATGTACTTAGAAACAACAAATTATATATTTTAATACCGAATTTACCAAATATACTCACGAAAGAATTATTTATACTTAACTTTGAATAAATTTTTAAATCAAAAAATCTAAATGACCCAAAGATTTTGAAAAGTTCTTGGTCCTTTAAATTTACCTCAAAAATGAACACATAAACATGTAAGATTTGTTTGTTTTTTTGATTAAGAACACACAACATCTTAAAAATAAAATTTAATCTTAAGTTCGAAGATATTTTCATAAAATTTTAAAGAAGTTGCGAGCTGTTCAAAATCTATCAGAAAGTGTTGCTTTTAGGGCATTTTCGAACATAAAAATAACAACCAAGTATTCTGGAAGGAGGAGGGAGGGAAGGGGAACGCGACATAAAAAAAATATTAACATACATGTCAGAAAAGAGTTAAATACGTCGCCTTCTACGAGACAGGTTCCAATGTTAAAAAAATTACTGACTATGACAATGCTTAATATAAGCAAAAAGAATTGGAAACATTTCTTCTTTTACATAAAAATAAAAACGAAGAGTTCCCATGCAATATATTTCTTGCTGATTTTTAAATATTTTTCAGTACCATTAAGTTCGGTAATAAACTTGGACAAAAACAGACGTAAACATAAGGAGTGAAATTTTCCACGATAAGCTCCCCGCTAAAAGATAACTCTAGAATACTTTACTAATGCGTCAATTTGTAAACAAAAGGGGTTGTTCTAAAAGTTACTTTATCTCGGGGGCAAAGATGCCTACTACGGTAATTTAAGCTCCAAACAAAAATAAGCTTAAAATCAGCAGGGAGACTTACGTTACAGCAGAAGCTATTCGCGTGTGTAACAGAGATTTCTACATTTTACAATCTTCTTTCTGAAATAATTCAAAATAGATAAAATCTGAATCAATTGTTAAGGTTTATCAACCTGAAACTTCTTCAAGAATATCACCAATGTAGTCGGAGTAGCTTTAACCAGAATCTAAAAACAAAATAAGGACATCAAATTGAAAGCTATTCAACGTTTCACAAAAATTTTACTAAAGAAACAAAAAAACAAAACAAAAAAAAGAGCACAAGCATCGAGTGTTTTAAAATCTTAATTAAAATATTATGTTTCATATTTTAAAAAAAATGAAACATTTGCTTAATTTCTTTTTGTAAAAAAACCCAACCTATTCAAATAACAAACCTTCTTTCGATATTTTAGAGAAGTAACACTACACTATTTTTTTTTTTCATTAACATTTCTAATAATCACATAAATGAAAAAAGTTAATCTTAAGTGAGTTAATCCAACGAGTAAAGTTGATCTCTCTTCCCAAGTCCTGCAACTGGGCATCCCATTTCACTAAAATCCGAAAATTGACGGGGGGTGCCGCGACTGCAAAGACCCCTGGGGATTTTGCAATAAGCCTCTTTTCTGGTGGGGTACAAATCCCAATTCTCATGGGCGGGTGGGAGAAAGACCCGCTGGACCAGCGCATTCGTTCCGGTCAGTGGACAAGAAGGTTGATGAATAAAGACCTCCGAAAACCAGTGGTCATCAATCACTGCAGATGGTGTAAACGCGAACGCGTTCATAAACAAGTCGAGAAAAAGTGAACAACCGGACAATTTTATGCATTCTGATAATTAGAGATAATAATAATTGGTTTTAAATGTGCACACAGGAATTTTTCGGGGGAAAGGGTGGGGTGGGGGAGCGAGGCTAGAAAGTACACCATTCTCGTATCCCCAATATGCCGTGAGACATATTCTTTTTGTTTTATCCGATTGTCGGGAACAAAAAACAGTAAAAAATAAATTATTTAATAAATAATAAACATTAATTAATAAAATTAATTATTAATAACAAACACCCAATTAAATTTTATGTACCATATATGTAAGATTATAATAATCGAAAAAAAATCAAGGGGATAGAGGGGGGCTCAGGACTCGTTACCCCCCTCCTGTGTGCGTCACCGTATCACAGAAAAATAAAATTGGGATCAATGGCCGATGACTTCGAAACAATTACAAATGAAGAAACACTCAAAGTATCCTTTTAAACCGAAGCAGTTGTATCCTAGACATAAGAATGAATCTGTCGCCACCAAATGACGATAAAAATAAAAAAATAAACAGATTTAAAACAAAATACTTTTGCAGGTTTAAAAAAAACGATTACGATTACAATTATAAAAATGAGCATGAGAAAAACCAAGAGAATAGTTTTTCTATGATATGTAAACATTCAAAAATCATTTCATTGAAAACTAATAACGTGAATTAAAACGCGATAGAAAAAATATATAGCGTTAAAATAAAACTCAAGGTCAGAGAAGCAGAAAAAATTGCTTTCGATTAAATATTCTCACACCAAAAAATCACAGGCGCACAGAGCCAACTGATCATTAGTTGATACCCCAGTAATACAATCTTGAAAAGAAAAAAGCAGTAAAAAGAAAGTAGTCGGAAAAGATTGACGGAGACAAGAATATGGCAAACAAACTTGGATAAGCTGAATGGAAAGAGAGACAGCAGATAAGAGGTTTGCCGTTGGCAATTCAAGAGCGGGACTGGTACTTACAGACTATCAATCAAAAGTGGAGAGATCAAGAAAAGAGAAAAATAACCACACACCGCACGATATATGATTTAACTTTTGGTCTTTTCACGAACCTAATTGTGTTTATAGCTTGCTAGCGTTCTACGTTTATTAAGATACGAGATTTTGCGGTGTGAAGTGATTAATACGATACAAACGGTGAACTATTCTCACGTTCCTATAAACAATTTCAAAAAGTGTTGAAGGAAGCTGTTGAGCAAATGTGTCAAATTCATGGCCCAAACAATCTAACAATACGTGGCGAATATTCTAATAAAAAAAAATTTTAAAAATTCGAAATTTAACTAAGGGAAACAAATGAAACTAGTAAATACTAGTTTGAAACTACACATTTTCAATCTGATATAAATTTTAAAATGAAACTGCTTGATTATTATTTTTGCTATTTTTTTGTTACACAACACTCCCACCAAAAATTTCTTTAGAAATGTCTCAGCCTTGATCACAACCTGATCATGGAAAAAACATACCATATAAAATATTACATTTTTGAAGAATTCTATAATGTAAGTGGAGAGACCGCCTTATAACAAAGACTACTCTAGGCTAAGACGGCTAGGCTATTCTGGGCCTACTCTACGCTAGGCTATTACAGAGTAATAAAAATTGATGGGGTGGTAAAAAAACTTAAAGGGGAATTGTGATAACTGTTTAGATACAGAGCTATCACCAACCCATGTTTTTGAATGTCCAGATGTTCTTGCTGCTCTTCAAGAAATAGTAGAGCAGGATAGTCCTGTTTTTGTCAACAACCTCTATGTGGATAATACGGAACAGATTGCCAGAACAGTCATCACGACCCATGATATTGTTTGATTTGGTCCCGTCATGGACACGACATCATCTCCATTTATGAAGAATCCCTAGCAATATTTCAGCAACAAAACAGTAATATGCGATACAGTAATATATAACAGTACATGCGTCGACAGCCTTCGGCACTCGGTACAATTCATAGTGGCACTCTACAAATTTATTAATTTTTGAGTGGATGGAAATTGATAATTTTAAAATGGGGTTTATCTATGTATCTAGGTGAATAAATCTTTTCTCATAAGAGAAGTATTTTGAGTCTGTATAGAAGTTATTTAACAACTCACCGTTCAGAATCGAGTCACATTGAAAGTCAAATTATACCCCTGATATTGAAGGACAAGGTTTGCATTAAAATATTTATTTTTTATAGCATATGAGATTGCTTCTGAGATACACAATACATAATATATATACAATTTTATTTATATTGAAGAAATAGTTACATTATTTTTATGTTAATAAGTATCTTTAAATATAAATGATATAAAATTAATATATAATAAACTTTAAATCTATATTCTTGACCTCGATTCCCAAACTCCACATGCATTATCGTGGGTATCGAAGTGTTTCAAATATTTCTACAATGTGGCATCCTGAATCATATTGCAGATTGGTTTGGCACTCCACAGCTACAAGGTTGCCGTCCCTTGTTATACCACATTAAGAGCGATATTTTCTATAAATTTATAATTCATATTCAATTCACCGTATTAAAAGAAAATCATCTTCCCCAATATTGACCATCCATAAATAAAAATCTCCCGCCTACAGCCAAACGAATTTTAACAACGTACCCCTCTCCCCCCTTCCCAATGGACCATTCCCCTTCTTTATCAACTAACAAAAACACCGCTCCTACTACCCACATAAGAGCACTAAAATCAACCATGTGGATTTTCTGGGCAACACACACACATTGATAGCTACTGCTTTTGAAATCGAGGCTTCTTTTCGGAAAAACGACGACAAGCATCAAATGAAAAATTCAATTTCCTATTCGTTGTTCGCAAACAGATGGTAAATCCCCGAAGTGAGTGGTACATTATTTTTTGCTGAATGATCATGCATTTTGATGAAGGAATGGCGGAGAGGTATTTTAAAGAGGAGAGAGAGAAAAAAATAAGGAGCTCTTTTGATTTGAAAGGTTGTTTTCTTATCCACATTTACCAGTCATTCTTTTTAAAGCGGGGAGAATTTGATTTTTGAATGAATATAAAAAATTAAACATACTATATATAGCGTATTTTTAAACATTTTTATTTTAAATAAATAGTGAATACTTATGTTTAAGCACATTGAGTTATTTTTTCTTTTGAAATATATAAAAAAATGTTAAAACTTTTTGGCAACGCAAAGTAACATCAGAATAAACAAGACTTTATTTGGACCATAAAGGACAAGAAAATATTTATTTTTGATTGATTGATTAATGTTTAAGGTAAATAACAAAACATAAATGTCCTATTTTAAAAAAATTAACAATAATAAAACATTTTTACGGATTCTTTGAACTGTTAGAAAAAAAAAATGAATACAAAAATGCCTTTTTTTTTAAATGGGATTAAAAATATAATTTTCACAACAAAAGTTAAAAAGTAGATAAATCGGATATCTATGAAATTATTTTTCTGGAAATATGTCAAATTTAATTCATAAACATATTATCAAGAGTTTGAATTCTAAGATAAATGATAGTTTTAACTCATCCTGAGATATTAGAAAGAACTTCATGAGAAAAATGAGATTTTACCATTTCTTTTTAACTGCAATATCTACATAAGCTGCACTCTTTAAGACCAATAATTGTTATTTTCCCTGCAAAAGGAACTTTTAAAACCGATATAACAAATTCCATTTGGAACAATATTATATGACATTTTTGCAACAGGATTTGAGAAAATTTATTTCTTCCCTTTGTAAAAAAAAATCTAATGCAAAATGATTTCAAAATTCGCACCTTATTATACGTTATTTTAATTTGCATATTATGCCTTTCTATACTTTTAGATGCCCAATTCCTTTTTCCCAGGTTCTGTAAATGATTCTTACATGATGAAATTTTATATTTTGTAATAAAATTAAAACTATACGAAAGCTAACAGACAAAATAAATATTTAAGCATATAGTACTAACAGCGTACATTTCAGTTTTAAGGGCAATAAAATTTTGGGAAGGGGGCAATGCTCCAGAAGAACTGAATGTTTAGTTTTTGAGTTCATAAATTTTTTTTACCGGAGTAAAATTTAGTCATATACACTATTTCAGCATCCTTAATATACGAAAGTCGAACGATTTGTTTTCCTTGGTCTGCATGCTAAAAAAGGGCATCATCTGTCCATCTTGAGATTATTACCTTTGTAAAGAATTTTCGAATGTTGAGTAACGATAAAAGAACACAGCAGTTGAAGGCCCTTTTGCATTTGTTTTGGATTTCTGACATTAGAACAGATAAAAATTCCAAAATAATTTTACAATCATGTTCTAACAAGACAACTGAAAAAAAATTAAAAAACTTTTGCATCGTATCAAAAAAAAAATTGGGCACAGATTTGAATTTTTTTATTTTCCCCCCCAAAACAATAGTTTTACTATTATCGTTCAGTTTTCCAGAGTTAGTTTATCAGGCGTTGGTCTTTAATTTCATGAAATGTAACCAAACTTTTGCTGAAAGCAATCTTTTAAGTACAACTAAAGCAATATTGGCGTAACTGAATGTCATAAAACTTTCTATTCTTCAATATTAATTTTCTGGAACGTGTCATTCAAAAGGAATACGTAGAACATAAATGACTGAACGGTATTATTTAATTTATAGTAAAATATATTTGTAAACAGCAGAAAAACCTACTTCACTCTCTTATACAAAAAAATAAAAACATATGCAATTAACTTAATTCGATTTACAAAAATTTTCTAAATTTACTTCTTCATACAAAAGAAAAAGAAAGCGAAGTCGAATTTTAAACCTTAAATTTATTTCCGGTTTAAGAAAAATAACGAATGGCTTGAGAGAGAATTCCAAACATAATAAATAAAACAGAAATAAAGTATAAGCAACACTAAAAAGAGCAACATTAGAATATTTTTTGAAAAAAATTTAAAAATAAGAATTCTGAGGGAAAAAAATTATAATAACCGTTTTTAACACTGCAATGAGCTTCGATTACATATATGGCGGGAAAATTAGTTTCAAAAGACTACCCACAATGATCATCTCTAAAACTCTCTGTTTCAAATTAAATCCAACAATGTAAATAAATTTTTACTATTGGTAAATGCATACTTAATATTAAAACAAAAAGTTCAGATCAGACATGAAATGTGAATATAAAAAAAATTAGTGGAATTTCAAAATTTATTTATCTTATTTTAGTGATGTTTGAATATGACATGAATGCAATGCTGTATAAGAAACATAAACATATATGAAGAAAATACAGAATCGAGCTTAGCTTGCCTTCCCCTCTATTTCTGAGTTCCAAAATCTCAGAGTAAAATTCACAATGGATGGAGCGAATACAAGAGGGAAGAGATGGGGGACACCGGAAACATGGGGAAAGAGAATCTTTTGGACTAACGCCACACATGCATAGAGAGAATACCCTCACCCTACGTTTCAGATTCTTTTTCGTGAGCAAACCCACTCTCTCCCCTCCCCACTACCCTCTCTCTCTCTTACATGCACGTATGCATGAATGCATCCTGAAGCCTCCATCAGCGGCAGCGCATTTAATGAGGCAGCTAGGGGGGTGCACGTCATGCCGTAGCCGACCAATCAGAAGAGAGAATTTTCCAAACTGTACTTTGCAAAGAGCGAGCGAACGCACGAAATGGAAATAAAAGGCAAAAGGAAAAAAAGCTCAGGGGAGCGCAGGGAAGGGAAGAGAACGAAGGAAATGCATGACCAAATCGAATTAGAAAAGCCCGAATTCCGCCCACAACGCATGCGCCTCAGGGTGGGGAGGGGACTCCGTTGCTAGGATACGACAGAATCAGGAAAATTGACAGAAAGCACCCCTCTCTTCGTGAAACTCCCCCCACCCACGGTTTCACTCCCACGAATGTAGGAATTTGAAGACATGATAAAAGGAACCATGAGATACATTGTTAAAATAGTATAACAGGAATTTGTTCGTTTAAAAGTCATTCATATATTCTGTCGATTTTATAAATCTTTTGGCAAAAATTTGATTTTTTTTTCCTTAAATATTTGTTGAAATAAATCATTGTAAAAAAATATATCGTACATCATAAAGATAAATAGGCGAAAGTTCGCCTGGAAAACGCTAACAAAAAAATTATACTCCTTAATATTTCTTCTACAATATATGAAAGTAATGTGAGAAAGATAAAAAAATAAAATTAAAAAAAAAATCAATTTGTTGTGTGAAGATGATCTATTCACACAAATAAAAATATTTTTATTTTATAATACTTATCAACAATATTATTTAGTATTTTAATTTGATTGATGGTGAAGGTATGTTTTCAAAACCAGCAAATTTGGTTTATAAAATCTCATAAGAATAGTTCAGTTTTCTGCGAATCGCCGCAAACCGTTTTAGGAAACTACACATATATATAAAAAAAATGTAATACCCCAAAAAATTAACATAAAAAATTGAATTCCAATGTATTTAAAGAAGGTTGAAAAAATAAGTTGCAATGCATTTCTAAAAATCTGAAGCCCATTATGGATCCTATACATAACATACATTATAAGCACTTTTAATGTTATTCTTTAAGTATATATACATATTTTGTTAATAATTCAAAATTCCATGAAAGTTCTATTTATGTTTCATTGCAAAAATTCCAAAACCAAAGTATATCATTCAGTTATTTTATCATTTATTTTAAAACAGAAAAAGTTCTCTCATTTTTGGTGCAATGCATACAAAACTTTTTTAACAAAAAATATTTTAATATGTTATTTGCAACCATGTGTCTGTTTTTGTATCTATTTCCTTGTTCTGTGTGTGTGACTCTCTCTATTCATAAAACATATTCTATACACACACACAAAATCGTTCACCTCAAGGAGCTTTTCTGCATATCCATCAAAACCTGACTGCAGGGCCAAAGGGAAGCCCGGGATAACTAAAGGGATGCGCAGGAGATTAGATGAAAGATCCTAGGGATGGGGGAAGAGCAGGAGATAAAAGGATGAGGCATATTGGCTCCTCTAATGAGTTCGCCCCTTCTTTCCTAGCAGTCCCAGTCCAATGTTTTTCTAGGGTGTGGAAGCCCTAGAAGTGCCAGGGAAACTAAAAATAGATGCCTGACTCACATTCTGGAGTTTCCAGTCTGGATGGAGGGATGTCAGAGTGGTGAAAGTTGGATCAAATGTTTTTGGAAAGGATGTCTTAACTGTGAGAAATACATTATGTCAATACAGAAGAATGTTTAAAAGTAGATATTTTTTTTATTTATGTGAATCAAACACTCTAAAAGTTGCTATAAAATCATTTTAGAAATATTTTTTTAAAAAATTGATTTTTTTTCTAAATAAATCACAACCAGATGATAATTATGTCCTTTCAACAGAATTTTTTTTTTCCGATTCACATGATAAATTAATGTTTACTTGAAAAATGATTCATGTTTTCTTCTTTTCTAATTAAGTATTCCATCAATCAAAACTATTACTATTCCCTACTTTATACTGGTGTTATAAAAAAAAAAAGTTAAATTTAGCATAATACAGCTTTCCCCCCAATATTAAAGATTTATTTTAATATAACAAAAAGTAAAATAGGCATTTCTTTAAATAATGTGGGAGAACTAAAGAGTAAAATGAAAAAAATTTTCAACAATCACTCTTAGTTTTAAAAAAGATTTTTAATAATAAAAATTAAGGGTATTTTGAAAAAAAAGAAGAAAAAAACAAAAACAAAAAACAGCTAAAACAAAATTAATAATTTAACCACTTTTTATGAGTTAGAAATGAAAGCAAAGAAAAGTTTAATAAGTAAATATTTTCAGTCTGCAGGAAAGATCACAAGGTAATAACTGCCTTATACAGAAAATTTAACAGGTAAAATTCCTTTATTTTTTTAAATTTAGAATTCTGATGCAAAAATATTAAATATTGCATCTAACAATAGGGTAACTAGTACTTATAAATAAATCTTTGACTTTTCAAATCTTTTTAATTTATCAATCCAAGATTATTTTGCAATTACAGATAATAATAATAAATAAAAAAAAGGGGAAAGCACTGATTTGTATATTGTACTTGGAATTTTTATTCCTTTTAATTCTTTATAAAAAGTTCTCTATCCATTTATGAAATATATTTAAAATCTTCTTTCGTGGGGAATAACAGGAAAGAAAGAAAAGTTGGGAAAATATTAAATTTACAAGCTCCAATTTTTCCCTTACAATGAATGCACTTTTTTTAAAACTTGTTTGTATAAAAGCATTTCATTTCATAAAGCATCAAGATTTCACAGATTCTTGAGTTTTTTTAACATACGTCCTACCACACAACACACACAACCTGTTCATTTATGTTGGTTTTTTCATCTATTTGATGAATACTACAGTTTCTGGGATTTGACAGATGTGTGTATTTTAAAAATTTTGATTAGAATCTTGTTATACTTAAAAAGTTCCTCAGTTCAGAAAACGTTAAATTCACACAAGATCATTATGAACAAAGAGTTCTTTTATTAACTATGTAATCTGATATACTTTCAAGTAGCAGTTTAAAAAAGTTCAGCTTAAGGCAAACAAACAATTTACACAAAAAATAAACACTTAAAAATAAAACTAAATAATGTGTACAGCAGGAGCATAGCTACCGCAGTATCAATGATATAGGGGGCCAAAACCTATGTAAGCTAAAAATCAATGTGTTAAGGTGCCCCTCAAAAAGGAAGTCTAAGAAATTTTGATACAGGGCCCACTCAGGTCTAGCTACGCCAGTGGTGTACAACTAGAAGTTATCTTAAAATCTAAAATCACTGTGGTCTCAATAAAAGCTATAATATTGGTGGATTATGTTCCTCATCAGGAAACACTGCTATTCAAAACATCCATCTCTCCTCCTGTTAGCATTTAAGAACACCATAATATATTAAGATAGGAAATACAATGCACTTCATCTATTTGGGTGTTTCCTTTAGCAGCTTTAAGATTAAATGATCATTGGAAGTAAAACTGATACAAACAAAATAAATTATCAACAAAATAGTAACACTAAAAGTATAAGCAAGCTTCACAACTTAATGATTTCTAAGACAGAGTAATGACAAAATTTATGATACATGTGATTTGAAATTGCACCAATCAGCCTTTTAACTCATTACATCTAATTACATTTATAATTTACTCATTACATTTAAATATACATTTTTAGTGTATATTTCTTGTTCACAAAAAATATTCTCCAATAAAATATTAGTTTAAAGTGCTTTGTTAAATAAAGGTAAATTTAATATGACAAGGAACATATAAATTAATTCCTAAAGGAAAATAAAATTTGTTATTTACTAACATGGTTTTAAAAAAATTACTCAATATCAAAATAAGACTCCATTGCATGCAATATATATATAGATAACAGTTTAAAATATTTATTAGAACTTCATATAAATTGAGTTTTTTAAGAATAAAGGCTTTAAACCACAGCATGAGGTCGTGACCTGTGAGGCTTTTAACCTCAAGGTTTCATGGAAAGATTAGGGGAAAAGCTGTAAACTCACAAATAAAGAAGGGGGAGGGATTAAAATTTTCTTTGTCAAGGTTTTATTTACAGTTGTGCTCATTCTTGAAAAGACAGCTCCCTGCCTATTGTATTGGTCTGCCTAATTGGTGTCCTGTCAGCTTTTTTGCTTATTTATTAGAATTTTACATACATATATATATGTTTTGATTACATTTATTGCAGTTTGTGAGAAATTTTTTCCTAAATGAAAGAATTTTTTTACACATCTCATTCACCATAAAACAAAATTATGCTTAAAAAATGCTTTTTTCCCCTGAGATTTTAACCAGAACCTTTTCAAACCCAGAATGAGTTCACCCATTCTTCAATTTACAGGTAAATACGTTCTTCGAAAAATCGTGCAAACTAAGACCGTGTTCAACAAATTCTTCCAACTTTTATTAACATTATCGTATTATTTTGAAATATTTATCTAACTTATAAATTGATTTATTAATTAATGTGATACTCATCAATTTATAAACAGAATAATGCAAAAGAATCAAATTTTTCCATTTCCTACAGAAAAAAAAATTGATTTAAGAACTATTCAAAAGCAAAACCAAGTAAAGCAAATACTACACAGACTAGGAGATGGGTATACTGTATAAAATGTATCAAAAGCTGTGTGCAAGAATTTGAATTCTACAGTGAAGATATCCCTTAATAGACAAAACCCTTATTTAAAGGAAAGCATTCTGTGAGGATATTCTGCAATTACTGTTCCTGTATCCCTTTAAAAGTTAGTTGGCATACCCACAAAATACAAATACACATTTAAAAAAAATTCTAGTAATAAATATAACACAAGAAAAAAGATCATGAAAAATTAAAAGTGTCGTAACAAATCATCTATGAAATATGTAGACACATAAATACTTTAAATACATCAAAGTTAAATCTAAAGTAACCTAATTTTTAATAGATTAAGTAGACAAATGCATTATCTTTTTAACAGTTTTTCTGAAATTCTACAATAAGAAAAGTAATCTAAGAGAGAGCCCCCAACTCATTCTCGAAAACTTTAGCGCAATTTACACTAATTTATTAAATCAAATATAAAGCAATGTACCTATGAAATTATTAAGTCTTCATCTACACATTAGAATCTTAAGTAAAATATTTAAATTATTTCATATTTTATTACATACAACATTTATTTAAAAAAACTAATTATCACACTATGCTACAAGAAAAAATGCAAAGACATTTAGACAAAACAATGTGTATTAACTTTCCTGTAACACAAATGTCTTCATTTCTAGACCCACAAAATTAAAATAAACCTAATAGAGTACAAAAACTTAAAAATTAGTTTATTCACATAGTATATGATATTATATATATTTTAAAATTTAGATGTAGTTAGTGCATAGCCAACAAAAATGATGCAATTTTTATGTGATTTATATTTATTCTACAAAACTGAAAATAATATAGAAGACTAACAGAGCATACAGTGGTTCATGAAATGTGCAATATTAATATCTCTCAGAGGTATACATCAATTGAAAAAAGAAATCATGTCAATTTTAACCAAAATAAGCAATGTATAAAAGAAGAGTGACCACAGGCTTTACAGAATTATGGGCTACAATCATATATATACTAATTGCCCATTAAAAAGAATGATTTGCAAGTTTTCTTACAGGAAAGTTATGTCAATATAACACTTTTTTCTTTAGCAATAATAGAGAACAAGTTCTTAGCAACCAGAATTCCCATCCAAGACGACAGCCTTGGAAAGTTAACACTGTATTTATCGACTGACCTTATTCACAAAACAAAAAAGTTATGCAATACATTAAGGCATGTAATATTAGTAGTGTGTGTGTCTGTGTGAATTTTTATACAGTTTGCCTTCAATTTTTTAATGGAAAACAGATTATTTTCCAATTTTTATATGCATTTTGTCAGTCCTTAAACCCTTTTTTTTTAATGTTAAGTGTAAGATTTCAAATTCATCCAATAAGGCAACTCTGATTGTGACAAGACATGAATACCCAAGATGTACCAATAAAATATTTTGAGACAAAAGCATCTTTTGGTAAAGAAATACAAATTTGTTCCTTTTCTGCTTTTTTTTTTTAATTTTTTGTCAACATTTTTGCAATTAGATAAAGCTATGTTGAATATTTTTCGAGCATTCATTTTTTTTGCATTTTTTATATATAACTTATCTTTAAAATATAATATATTATAACTTTTCTGGAAAATAAATATCAACATAACTCAAATTTTGATCTTATTTCAATTAAGTCTAGATAATAAAATTTAAATATATACTTCTAAAGTAAAATTCTTTTTTTTCTAAGAAAGCACATACTGTTAATTGACGATCACTTGATTAATTTATGTGAGTAAATATAAAGTAATACACTATAAATACAAAGCCAATACTTTTCCAAACTTAAAATACAAATATAATATAAATTACAAGAAAAAAAAAAAAAAATTGTAAAAAAAAATCAAAAAACGATAGAAGTAGTATTTATTGTAAATAATTATTTTTTAAATGTCTTGCATACCTTCTAGAAATAAATACCTAGAAACTTATTCCAAAATAAGCTTATCTGATTCCAAGTACAGAATCATAAAATAGCATAAAATTAAAAGGAAAAATAGTTACTAGAGATGAAACAATTTAGAACAGTTATACTCAATCTACAGGTCTTTTCTGAGTGACCCAGTCATGGCAGTGACAATAAAGAAATTCAATTATTTAAGAACAATCTACTAAAAATTTAGCTGGAAATACAATTAATCAAGCAATTACATCTATCCATTTTGTTACTAATTTGATTTTTTTATAGTAACGTAAACAAGGCTTGGTCATGGATGAAAGAAATCAAATCAAAATTACCCCATAAATCAGCAAAAAAGAAAAAAAAAGGTACTTATTTTTAATATTATCACAACAATTGCCAGCATTTAAGATAACTTGCCAAGTTCGCAACCTCAATTTCGCATGTGCCATATGCGCTGAATTGGCAATCATGTGCTTCACTTCATAAAATGTCACCAATAGGTTACGATAATATGTGTAACAAAAAATGCATAAAATAAATACTTTTTGTGTGTTTGACAGAGAGGTTAATACAGTTTTAAAACAAATACCAAAAAAAAAAAATGAATTTTAATATTTTTATCAACTTTGTTTTGTACAATGTTGTTTTGGTCTCAATGTCCCCCTATTATGTTGCATCCAGTGTGAAATACCTGTTACCTGTCATATGCATGTGGCCCGGCAGGAAAAAGGTTGAGTACCCCTGATCTAGAATAAAGCTTTGATCTTTTTTACAGACTTTGACTAAGTTATGAAATAAGTATCAAAAATGCATATCTATCTAATAAAACAATGAATAAAAGCAAATCAACACAGTTTAGCATAAATTTATTGTTTCTTAATATTTATTTGGCTGTATCTGTTCACAACAGTATTATTTAATACAATTATCCTAAACATAGTATATATTTGTTAATTTATTAAATTAGAGAGAAAATACAATGTTGATTTTTCACTGGAAAATTCCTTAATTGCTCTCATCTTGCATAGTTGAAAACTTTGAATATAAAATAACATCTTGGTAGTCTTTTAACTATTTTTAAGTTAATTACTTAATTTAGAATGTGGTAGAAATACTTCAATGCAGTAAAAATATCCCCCCTCCCCATAATTTAAAACCCCTTTTTTAAACACATATTTCCTTAGTGCATTTTATAACTTAAAAGAAAAAGTTAACACTTTAAAACAATAATATACAAATTTAGAAACAGAGAAAATTACAAAAAAAAAAACCATAACTAATCCTAGAAAATGTATTTATTGTAAATATTTGTCACTTGAAATGCACAATTTACATTTTGAAATTAAATTATTTTTCATTATAACTAACTTTTGGAACAATCAGTAAAACCAGATAAGAATAAATTTTGAATTCTCTTATCAATTCAGAGCTCAGTAAATACCAAGTTTCTAGAACTGTTTGAACTACATTAGGCATATTTTAACATTGCTCATACATTTACTTTACAATGTAATGTTTTACAAGTACATTTGTCGTGAATTTTTATTTCAAAAAATAACTGAAAACAGCAACAACATTAAGATTAAAAGTTAAAATATTTTATGTAGTAAAATAATTTGCCACTAAAACTTGCAAAAAAACCCCAGAAATGAGAAAAATATTCTAAAAATACATTAACATTTCACTGAAAAATATATGAAAATCAATAATAGTAAACAAATACAAAATTTCTTTATTTTAGCCACAGCTAAATACTAATGCAAATAAATATTGTTTTATCGATATAGCAATTTATTTTGTCAATTAAAAAAATTGTTTGACTGCTTACAAATTCTTTAGGCCAAAAATAAATTCTTATATATAACTACAAGCAATCAAAACAAACTACTTAGTCAAATTGAGCACAAAATTTTATAAATATATCAATATTTGTTTGATAGAAATAATACTTGTGAAAATTAATCCTGCAAGGATAATTACTAGGATAGAGTAATAGTTAGTACCAATATTTGTCTATATATATTCTATCAATTTGTATATAGGGGTCATTCCAGTTAAATTAGAAAAAAAGGATCTTTCAAAACTTTATTTCAGTTACCAAAAACAGGAAAAATGAGAAAACCTCACACAAACAAACATTAAAAGAAAATTATTATTCTTTTCAAAATTATAAAAATATAGATACACAAGAATTAAAAGCAAGCAGACCAAAAAAATTGTTTTTAATGAGCAAAATGGAGGCATTTAAATAATTTATACTAATTCTTAGTTTACATATAATGAGTGTACAATTAATTTGAAATATTGCATTTCACTGAGTTGAATATATAACAAAAAAGAGAATGGAAGGATCAAATTGATTGAGTTATTCTATGATACTTGATGAACAAAAGTTTAAATACAATATTTTCTTTAACTCATATTTAATTAAAAGTATTAATGCAATATGAAGACTTTTACAGGAATTTTCAAAATAAGATCTCATTGTTCATACACTTAATTTAAGATAAAACTGCACCTTCCCTCAAATACATTACTACTTTCAACAAAAAAAAAAGTGTTTTTTCAAAATTGGCTGCTGGCTTTATAGTACATGAAGTAAAATAAAGTCAGAGTAAACAAAAAACAGCTCAATATTTTTCTAACTTAAGAAATTACTTTTAACAATTTGTAATTTTTCTATTAACAATTACCAAAGAAAAAACTTTATTTCTTTAAAAAATCAAAAATATACATTCCCCTAAGAAATTGCAATTAATAATGTGCTTTGCCCAATCTTTTTTATGAATAGTACCAAATATATCAAGTATAGTATGTAAGTAAGTGTCAAGTAAATTCAAGTGTAGAAAGGGGGGGCCTTTGGTTTGGCGATTTTTATCTAAATGTCATGGTGAGATATCGAATTCTGTCTAAAATAAATAACAGATAATTCCGAAAAAAGTACCTTGGTGACCACTTTTAATCGCCAAAAGAAAGGACTGCCCCAAGTGCCCCCCTTACACTTGAACCCTGGAGCTTTTGTACTTTCCTTGTCAGTCCCTAAAAAGTCCAGCAGGGCTGTCAAAACTGTAATCAATAACCACGTCAAGATTTTTTTATCCAACATTAATTTATTTAGTAAATATTTTAGTGTTTAGTGGTTTAAAATGAAAAAATATTATCAATTGTTATTTTATGCGTTCATAAATTAATGCTACAATTCAGAATTATTTTTATCATGTATTCAGAAGAATTTCAAATGAACAAAAATTATTTTGGTTGATCTAGCTAATGTATGAATTAGGTAAAAATATCTTAAAAAGAATTAAGTATTTTTGAAATTTTACTTACTTAGAACAAAAAGAATTACAAAAAAAATTGACATACCTTCAATAAAATGTATCCAAATGTATGTCCAAATTGTTTCAAAAATCCACTTTTGTTTAATCCATTTAAACTATATCTTAAACGCTGATTTTCACGAAATTGATTTTTATAATTGACTGTGTAATCCAAAAAATAGAATCTTTATTTTTTTCCACTTAAACACACATACACACAAGAGTAATCCAAGAGAAATTTACTTTAGTAATACCATGGCTTATCCAATAGCAATTATTTTCATGAATGAAAAGCTCCACAATGTTGTAAAATATAGCATTTATTTGTTTTCTTTCAAGGTAATCCACAAATGCACATAATATTCCAAACACTGCTTTACCTAAAAAGAATTAAAACACTTGTTACATATTTGTTAAGTACAAAATGAAGACAAATAAAATTACCTATACATGTATTAATTTCCAGATATAACAAAAAATGAAAATCTAAATAAAATAGGCAGAATAAACTAATAGATGAAACAACTTCAGGAGCCTTAAATTTTATATTCTGATACTTCAAAAATATAAATAAACAAATATTTTCCAAAAAAATTTAAATATTAATCCACAAATTCTTTAGCAGCTTTTCAAGCTTGCCCAATTACAATTAAAAGAGTTTATTAATAGTAATCAAAAAATCATGAACTTTTCAAAAATTATTCAAAAAAAATTTCACAAAAAAAATTTTTGTAAAATTTTGTATAAACAGAAATTCTTAGAATCATTGACTCTTAAAATTTCCCAAATCATTTTTTTCTTAATGCAAAATTAAATGCTAAAAATTAATTTATTAATAATTAAAAATAGCAAAAAAGCATATAAGTAATTTTATTAAAAACAAATCATAAAATAGGTTCAATATTGACCAACTGTCAAAAAAAAAAATTGGTGATAGAACAAACTTTTAAAAATTAAATAAAAATCGCCACAAACACACATCATAATCATTCGCTACTTTAATCAAAATGTGATATTGAACTCTGGAAGTTCTAAGTGTCCCGATTTAGGCTTAGCACACGAATCATCGTGCTCTCGGGATTTCCGAAATTCTTCACATTCAAAAAAGCAAGGGTGGCATACCTGCATCATACTGACAGATGCAAAAAAAAAATCTACTTTCATTTCGAAAAATGTCGTTAAAATCGAATATTTTTTACAGATTTCATGGAGCGGCTTTTATTTACTGATCAATACACAGATAAGTTAGATCGCATAGAAAAAAAATAATAAATTCCATTCGGATCAGGGCAACCAATTAGAATGATGCTACAACAAAATACGAATCTCCATTACCTGTAAGTGAAATTTCAAGTAAATTCACTAAAATAATGCATTTTTTTTCCGCTGATATCGGATCGTAATGCACGGCACTCAGCAATTCGCCATAGCAACGAAGCAATTTTATCCACAGGGCACAAAAATCCTCACTGCGTCGAAATTCACCGCGACGTAAACATACCGCACCACCATCGAGCAGGACTGAACTAATACAGCAGCACTTGGCTCACGCATATCGCCAAGGCCTGATGACGCCAAGTCACGATTGGAAATTCTGATTGGATGATATTCTCTGGTCGATTTCGCTAGCTCCGCCCACCGCTAGCGGCCAAACACGATCTCAATCGCGCATGTCTGATGTGACCCGCCTTTTATGGTATCTTTCTCCCCCCTGCCTCCTACTTAACTGCTATTGATGCTGACGTAAAGGACAATGAGCCGCCAATAGCAGTCGCTATACTCTAAACATCATTGCATTGGTTAAGGGGTCGGATAAAAATTAGTGTTTCTGAGTTGTGGAGACGATTGGAAGTTTGTATTACTTATGGAGTTATATATGAATAGAAAAACTCGTTTGTGTGCTTGATTGGCTACAGACTTAAAATGACTTTTAAGTCTGTAGCTCTTATATAATTATTGGTACTTGTATGAGTTCTAATATTAAAATGTGTTCAGATAAAATATGTGTGTGTATGTGTAGTGAAAAGGGTAGTACAAATTAATTCAATGACAGTAAATTTCTACAAAATCATGCACCAGATCATTTTTCGGTATTTACATTTATTTTTATATTCCCTGATATTTTTCTAACATTTTTACAGTTTTCTTTAAAAGCATCATTTTAAATTAATATAGGTAGCTTAGAGTCACTAGATAAGCATATATACATATATTAATAAGTAGATAGATATAAAATCTTTTAAAAATTTACTTATGTATATTTTTATTGTTACAAATTTGTTTAAAATAGGAATGGGACAATTTACATTCAGTCAAATTTGTTTTATTAAATTATTTTAATTTAAAATGTTTTTTTAAAGAAAATTTGAATATATAGAAATAGTTAATATTATAATTATTAATATTCTTATATCAACAGTAAAATAAATTCTCCAAATTATACATAAATTACTGTTTCAAATTCAGTTTTAAATTATTTTTTTTTAATTATATAAAAAATTATTTCCTATGATTAGTTAATCTGAAGGTAAATAATATGCACAGTTAAAAATTATCAAATCATAAGAAAATAAACAATTTAATTATTTAATGTGTAGAAAATAACGAGGAAAATATATTGTTACTGTTCAAAATACTTTATTAATTCTTTTGAAAATACTATTGGATTATATACATAAATTAAGTCAGTAAAAAAGACGATATTTTTTACAACAGCAAAAATGCCTGAAATTTATACTTTATATGATTGATTGCATCTGAAATGTAAAAAATAATTTCAAAAAATTAAATAAAATTACATAAAAAATTTTCAAGTAATAAATCATTTAAAATACATTCGGCGGGGGGGATGAACACAAAAGAACATGTGCCCGAACGAATACATATTCAAAACAACTTATTTTTATCTCTCTGTATATTGGAGAAAAGCGACTCACTCACTCATCAAGAAATCTCCTGGACTACAGACTTGAAACTTGACAGGCATATCCCTTTTGTTGAGTAGAGATCCGCAAAGCACAGATTTTGTAAAAAATGGCTCCTAATAGGGGGTGCGGCGGCATTATAGACAAAAATTCTCCTTTTTGAACAATAACACCTACAGACTGGGAAAAAATTAGACTAATATATTTCTTTTATTGAGTAGCGATCCGTAAAGAATGGATTTTGCGCAAATCCACATCCAAAGGGTAGGGAGTTAGAAGGCTTTCTTAATTTAAAAAAAGGGTATTTTTTTTAACTGTTAGACCAACAGGTTTGAAATTCTGCAGGCATGTTTCTTTTGTAGAACAGCGATCCATTAAAAATGAGGTTTGATGAAATAACTCCGACGGGGTGCTACAGGGGTATAAATGATAAATATTCTTCTGTTTTAGATACTCAAGCCCTATTTATTTCTTCTTTTTTTTTCTCTCTCTCCTTTTTTTTAATCAAGAGACGATGACGATAAAAGTATTTTTCAATGCAGTCATAAATCTAATGCTGGGACTTAGATAACAATAACCTCCAAAAAGAATGTATTGTCTTGCAATAACAGAATATACCCTGCGTAGCGGGCAATTAATATAGCTGGGTATTAATAAAAAAAAAATTTAAAAATGTCTTAAAATATTTATACTAATTTGAAATAATCTTTTTAAAAAAAGCTGCTAAAACAATTTTAAATGTCAGCTTTTTATTTTGTTTTAATAATTAACTACATCACTCTTAAATGACACTAAATGTCTTTAAAAAAATTTAATACGTAAAAAAGAAAGAAAAATTTTAATTTAAAACAATATAGGACCAGAGAAAACGATATATTTTTTTTCTGTTTTATTATTCGCCGTATATTTATTTCGCAATTCGTGAAATTTTTAACGAAATATATATTTTTTTCAATGCTTATTTGATTTTTGGAATTATTTTGCAATGTGTTTTCGTGTAAAAAAAAAAAATCTTTCATAAATATGTTAATTTATTCATGAACACTTCATATATTCAGGAATATATTTTCACGAAGAACCGAATCCCGAATTTATCGACTTCATTGGGACCGAACATTTTATTCGTAAATTCGGGATTAATTACAAATTTTATGCAAATTTTTTGGACCCCGAAAATATTTACCTTTTGGAAATTCTCTATAAAAAAACAATTACAAAAAAAATATCTCTAGTTGAAAATTACTCACTTTTTATTCAACAGTTAAAAATATTATTAGCGAATTTTATTACGCACCAGTTAATAGGAAATTTTAAAATAATGACAAACAGATGTTTGACATCTTTTTGATTCCTGACTCGACCGAGTCCTTTTCAACGTTATTCAAAGAAAATACCGTATCAATTGCATTCTACGGCATGAGGCATGTTTTCACAGTTTCCAAACAATATAAAGCATTAAAAAACGTAACATTTTGATAAGCATTTCAGAAAGGAATTTTCTGTCCTATTCAAAACTCACACGATAGATTACACTCATAACTGATCTGCACCTATAAAGTCTAATAATGTGGGCTACGCCCTTTCTAATCGAAAATTGCTGCTAACAAAAAGTATTTTTCTGTTCCGATCCAAAAGGATATGGCATTTAAAAAGAGATTTAATTTTTTCTAATTCAAATTAATAAAATATACTTCCGACAGTAGAAATAATTCATTAATTTGGGGGTTATTTTTCCTTAAATAGACGTTTTTTTTACTTCATTTTAATCGGGGTAAAGGAAAATTCGTTAATTAGGGGTTTGGTAAATTGGGATTCCGCTACATATGTTCTAAAAGTAAATGAATGGGTTTATATTTGTTATTTTGTTATTGTGTTTAGGCTAAAAATTCTTTCATGCTGTTATCAGCTATATGTTTTATATACAGTAACATCTCGAATTTACGTGATAGGTGTGACTGAGTAATAACCGCATAAGCCGAATTCACGTAAGTCGGCTATAATTTCACATTAAAATATATATAATTTATTTTTAGTTGTTGCATAACCTAAGTCGAGACATAAGTTGGGATAACCTATGTCGAGATATTACTGTATTTAAATTATCTGTAAAAGATGGACATGAAGATTTCGGAGATGAGTCCAATATCGTATCGAAATTAGTCCCTCCTGGACACTTTATAATTTAATATCGCGTAACTCCTGTTCACGTAAGTCCGGATAACCTTTCTGTTATTAAATTATCTGTAAAAGATGGACATGAAGATTTCGGAGATGCGTCCAATATCGTATCGAAATTAGTCCCTCCTGGACACTTTATAATTTAATATCGCGTAACTCCTGTTCACGTAAGTCCGGATAACCTTTCTGTTATTAAATTATCTGTAAAAGATGGACATGAAGATTTCGGAGATGCGTCCAATTTTTTGTACCGAAATTGGGGGTCCCCCCCTGGACCCTTTTAATTTTATCGCGAAACCCTTTCACGAAAAGCCCGGGAAAAATTTCTGTTATTAAATTATCTGAAAAAGGGGGGAATGAAGTTTTCCGGAGATGCGTCCAATATCGTATCAAATTAGCCCCTCCGGCCCCTTTAAAATTTTTAATATCGCCCCAACCCCCTGTTCCTAATTTGGGAAAACCCTTTTCTGTTTTTAAAATTTATTTAAAAGATGGACATGAAGTTTTCCGGAGATGCGTCCAATATCAATAAAATTTTAGCCCTCCTGGACACTTTATAATTTAATATCGCGTAACTCCTGTTCACGTAAGTCCGGAAAACCCTTTTCTTTTTTAAAATTTCTGTAAAGATGGACATGAAGATTTCGGAGATGCGCCCAAATTTTTTTGTACCCCAAAAATTTGGTCCCCCCCTGGACACTTAAAATTTTAAATTCGCGTAACTCCTTTTCCCAAGTAAGCCCGGGATAACCCTGTTTTTAAAATTACCGTGGATGGACATGAAAAATTTCCCGGAGATGCGTCCAATATCGTATCGAAATTAGTCCCCCCCTGGACACTTTAAAATTTTAATAGGGAAAATCCCTTTCCCCGTAAGTCCGGGAAAACCTTCTGTTTTTAAAAAATTTTTTCTGTAAAAGAGGGACATGAAGATTTCCCGGAGATGCGTCCAATATCGAAATTCAAAAATTAGCCCCCTTTGGACATTTTAAAATTTTAAATTCGCATAACCCTGCCCCGTAAGCCCGGGAAACCTACAAATCAGGTCCGAAAAAGGGTTGCTGCAAGGGAAAACATGCTAACGAAATACAATTTGAAGCAAATGGCTCGACACAAAATATTAATGAAGGGAAATGGGTTAGGAGGAATTTTTTATTTGTTAGATCTAGTTATCGTAAATGCATGGTGTCTGTACAAGAGAGTGGAAACTGATAAGAAATCTGAAAATAAAAAAAAAAAAATCTAATGAATTTACTAAAATTTAAATCTGAAGTTGCATCATGCTTTTGCAAAATGGGAAAAAATCAAAATGCTAAAAAAGGGAAAAAAAACAAATGTTTTGGGCTAAAAAATGAAAGGGGCCGCCCAATCCGTTCCATGTAAGGACATTCATAGAGATGGTATAAATCATTGACCAATATGGTCAGAAAAGCGAATACGGTGAAGGTTTCCAAACTGCAAGGACTACACTCAAACTGAGTGCGAAAAGTGTAACAAAATCAATAACTACTTTTAAAATTTTCATTGTATGTAAGGCTAAAATAATTTATATAACAATGAATAAAATAAAATCCTCATATAAAAAAAGTTTTGTAATTTACAGCACTACTGGGTATCTTTGGACTTTGCAACAAACAAACAAAATGACTGAAATTCAATTTAAAACTGTTTATTTATTTATTTTATTCAATTTTCCCCCTTTTTTTTACATGAAACAGCTTATATAATTTTTTCCTTAAAAAATTTAAAAAAAAAGGTTAAAAAGGGTTAATTCAAACCCCCGTTTATTGAAACCGATATTGATTTTCTTGTTCAACAAAAACAAACTCACCCATTTTCATTAATTTTAAATTTTTTTTTTCTTTTTGAAATCCAAACTAAATGAAACAACTTTTTCAAATTTAAAATTAAATAAAAAACCCATACATATCTAATTTTAAAATTTTTAAAAAAAATAATATATTTATTTTAAAAAAACCCCATATAGAGTTAATTTTTTTTAATTCCTTAAAAAAATTTTTGTATGTGTGGAGCATTTTTTTCAATGGGGCTCAAAAAAGGGCATAAACTTAGAACCTATGTTTTAAATCTGCCCGAGTTCCCCTTTATAATTTAAAAACCAAATTTATCAGCGTAAAAATGTCCCGATCCCAAATTTTTGGAAAAGTTGGGTTTTGGAAAAGGGGTTTTTTAAACCGGGGAACGGGGTCCGGGTGTTTTTCAAAAAACCCCCAAAACCCTGATTTAATTTTTTCTGAATTAATTTTTAAAAACCCCATCAAAAAATTTTCTACGAATTTAATTCTTTGAAAATTAAAATATATATATTTTTTTTCTTATGAAATATGTACGTAGAATTTTTTTTGTGCAACTATTTTGTTCTTATTGATAAATATATTGAAAAAAATAATCTAACGGAACAATTTTAATCCCTGAGTACTACACTACTTGACACATTTTAATTTTTTGCATTTAATATTCAGTTTAAAATTAAAATTGACGAGTGAAAAAGTGATTTGGTAAGCATAATAGAACAATAAAAGCAGTTTATTAGTTTTTTTTTTCCTTCAAAAACTGGAAAGATAATAAAACAAGTGTTTAATGATTTTTATCTAATTTTTTTAAAATCATATTTTAGCACAACTCTCTGAAATTGCTTTATATTTAACTTTTTGGATCAAAATATTTTTCTGATTATAAACCCCACACCAATAAACTATTAAAATAAATCTGATATTTTATATTACGGTTTTAAATTTTTTTTTTTTAATTTATTTATTTAGAAATCTCCATGGCTTGAAAGTATTCTTCAGCGAAAAAATATTTCTTATACTGGGTATCCTGGCTCAAAGTATCCAAAAGTAATGGTTTATTATTACGGAATTACCCATCAGAATGTAATAAACCGTTCTTCCACGGATTGGTAAATTCTCCGAGATTTTTGGGGTCTAGGTCCAATCGGCCGCACGTGCGTGCATAATTCGGCAATCGCAGATGATAAACTTTTTGCACTGACTTCATTAGTAAAGATGCGGAAGTCACAGTAAAAAATGCGGAAGTCACAGTAAAAAATGCAATGAGAAATTTGGTAAACAGAATTTAAATCAGTCACACGTGTACGGCGACGTGTTCAAACAGAATGGAATGTCGTTACTGGCTTGCTTAATAGACTTATCTGGACTCATACAAATTGTAAGATGCACACGATCAACAGTGTCTTCTATCGCAAAAACTTAATGATACTTGCCATTTGAGATACCGAAGTTCCCGTCTCCTTTAAAGTTCTTTCTGATTGATGGATAGATTTTGACGTCGGAGGCACTGGCGTAGCATCGAAATTCCCCTTTTGGCTTTCTTTGGCGTTGCAGGGAGCCGTTAATGGCTGTAGTTGCATGTTGGGGCCCTTGTAGCTTCGGGGCCCCGTATCATTGATACGTCGGTAGCTACGCCTCTTGTCGGTGGGTCAACATTCTATTCTGTTCGAACACGTCGCTGTACACGCGTGACTTTAAATTCCGCTAACCAAAGAACGCACTGCACCTTTTACTACGAGGTCCGCATATCTTTACTAATGAAGTCAATGTAACAAGTGTATCGTCTGCGATTGCCGAATAATGCGCGCACGTGCTGCCGATCGAACTAGACCCAAAAAATCTCGGAGGATTTTCAAATCCAAGGAAGAACAGTTTGTTACATTTTGATGGATAGTTCCGTAAAAAGAAGCAAATACTTTTGGATACTCTAAGCCCAGATACCCTGTGTGTGTGTGTGTGTGTGTGTATTTGGCAACCTTTTTTTAAGGTTTGAATACGGATAAGTGTAAACAGCCTGACTGAGAGAAAATTGTTGGTGGTTGTACAAGAGATCTCCATACGCATTTATTTTCGGTGCTTAAAATTAAAGTCGTAAGCCCATCTGCTTCTACCCAAGAAAATTTAGTACAATTAGAAGCTTATTTTCAGAAACACAAGAAATGAAAAAATGTTTTTCTTTTTTAATTCCATCATGTACTACTTTTATTTGTTTCTTACGATGAATTAAGTTTTGTTTTTATTTGTTTCAATAAATAATAATGTTAAACCAGTTTTTTTTGTAATTATGTTTTCAGTTTTATTATGTACATATATAACTTCAACTATGATAATCAGTAAGTATGTTTCATAAAAAGGCCAATTTTAATGAGCTAATCTCGAAATCCTGGAAATGAAAATGTAACACTTGATTGCAAACCCTATTTCGGGAAATAGTTTTCCATTTTTTTGATCTATGAATTTTTCCTTGCTTCACTAGATCTCTTATGTTTTAGGTTCTCTATTTCAGAATTTAAATTTCTCCTGATTTATAAAATCCCTAATCTATACCCCTCATCATTCTCTTAAATTTTTCTAATTATCTAAATAATATGGAGGTAAGTTATTAAATTGAGCTAAGCAAGTCGCGTGCGCTCGTACGTGTGTGTGCTTGTGTGGGGAGAAAGATCCCAGATAAATCTTTGAAAGTTTAAAAAGGGTCTACATATTCCAGTGGTCACTTGGGACCCAATGGCATTTTTTTTTCTGTTTCAAAATTTCCTAAAATGATTATTAGATAATAATAATATCCGTTTTTATATAGATAAGAGTAATACAGATTTACTCTGGAAGGTATGGTCAATGCATCTAAAGCGAGATTCAGAAATAAATAAATAAAACATAAATCTAATAAACCACCTTTTTTTTAATTTTCTATTTTATATTGTTATCTTGACTTTTGTGCAATTATTAGTATTAGTTTATATTACATGCTGCATATTATAGCAAAAAATATAAGGTCTATGAAGAAAATTATTCTTTTTAAAGAGGTCATATGCTTCAAAAAGTTCAGGGGGGAGGTCCTTTCTTTATAGATAAATAGATCCAAGCAAGGTAGATCCCCATAGGCCATAGTCTAGGGCTGCAATACTGGTCCTGCGGGTCGCATGTGGCCGCCGGGCTATTCTGAATCCCGCTCATAGCACTAAAAAATCCACTTATTTAAGAACAATTTATTAAAAACGTAGCGAGAAATTCCATTAATCAAGCAATCAGATGCACTAATTTTGCCGGTGTCGTACAGATATAAATTGCAAGATTCTTTTTTTTTTCTAACTGTAACGCTTAGTAATAACAGTGAAGAAGCGAACTGAACTGGAGTAGTGACTATTTTATGGGTGATTAATTGATTGATTGAATATTAGCGTCACACTGTTCAGCAACACGAGGGCTTTTGGCGACGGACCACGTAATTTTGAACCATGGTCAAGTGACGTGGACGACACCTGAGCTGGCACCCCCTCTCCTAACTACCACACCCCACCAACGGGAGGACGTTTCAGCTCTCGATAAATTTAACGTGCATCGCAGCCTTACACGGCGGGTCTTTAGTGGGACTGGGCTCGCACTTGTGACAAGGCAAGCCGCGATCCGATACCTATACCACTCAGCTACCGCGGCCGTATTTTATGGGTGAAACCGGGTTTTAATTATAAACAAATAATACTGATCTCAGTCTGGAATTCAGTCAAAACTCCCCTTTGTTGCCCTTCTGCATTTGATAAATTAATGTTTGAAATAAAAATAAGAGTCTTTGTCAAAAAAAAAAACCAAATTATCAAATGGTATGGCAGCTTTGTTTGTATGACGTAGAATGTAAACTAGGAGCTTGATCACACATGAAAGGGAACCGAAACTATCCTATAACTCGGTAAAAAAAAAATGCATAAAGCCGGAATTTTTTAATGTGTGTTTAATAGAGATTAATATAATATTAAAAGTAGAAAATGAGTTATAATATTTTGAACAATATTGCCTCTTGGTCTTGTAATGTTTTCCCCCTTAATCCTCATATTGCGGTCCGCGTGAAATATCTCCTTTATATATGCGGCCTGGTGAGATAAAGGGTTGAGCGCCCTCGGTCTAGGGCAGTGATCCACAACCCCCGGTCCCCGGACCGGTACCGGTCCGTGGATCAAATGGTGCCGGGCCGCCTAAAGAACATTGAACTATTGCCATTTTATTTAAAGTGGTGCTTTTCTCTGGGATTTGCGCAACTTTCCACGGAAATCACTTTATATTCCACGTTAAATCACTTTTATTCATTTTAATGTAACTATATTTTTATTCCTGGAAGGGATATTTATATAAATGTAACTAAATTAAAATTGTTAAATCAAAACAATCTAAAATATAAACAATCAACTTGTCCCACCCTCAGCGGGTTGCGGTAAAATGATCAAACGTTGACCGGTCCGCAGCGATAAAGGTTGCGGGGGCACTGGTCTAGAGCAGTGTCGGACCGGTAAACGTTTGAGCCGCGGACCGGTCAACGTTTGATCATTTACCGCGCCCGCTGAGGGGGACATTGATTGTTTATATTTTAGATTATTTTGTTTTATAGCAAAATGACTTTAATTGTATTTAATACATAAAAATATAAATAATTTAATAAAGAATTTAATTCTATTTAATTATGCCTTCAAAATAAAAACAGTTACCAAAATAAATGATTTAACACATTTTAACTTACTAGAACGTTAAATCAATGATAACCCTGACTGTTTCTTCTGAGACTGTTCCATCTGAGGGTAATCGGAGCAATGACACCCGAAATTGTGCTTATGTCCAGTTTATTCCGTTGTTTTGTTTTGGTTGCTGTTACTGCAGAAAACCCGCTTCACACAGATAGGTCTTTTGTGGAAACGACATTCACACGTGCATTCGGCAGCTGTGTATTTGAGGGTTAAGGCGTGGCCGCCCCCCAACCTTTACCCCGAGGAACCTGATTCCACCGACCGGAGGATGAAACAAGGGGAGCTCCAAGAGGGCCGGATCCCCAGAAGGTGGATGCTGCCCTCCCCTCGAATGGGGTGGGAATGCTTTGCCCAGGGGCAGCCGGCGAGAAAGGTAGAGATGCTCTGCTAACTGAAAGAAAAAAAGCTGCTGTGTTTTTTTTTCTTTTTTCTTTTAAAACATTAAAAAAGATTTATGTCACTACCTTCGGGGCCCCTTTTTTAAAAAATTTTTTAATGAAACACAGATATTTTAATTTGGTGTATAGAACTAGGAATTTATAAATTCAGTTGGAATGAAACGGGTGGCCCGGTACCATTTGATCCGCGGACCGGGGGCTGCGGAGCACTGGTCTAGAGGATGGAGCGGTCATGAGGAAATAACCAACCAAATACTTGCATTAATAATTTTCTTTTAAAAAAATAAATAAAAATCTGAGTGGTTAGTTCTATTTTATATTTAATCAGCGGCGTAATGGAGAATATTATAGGGCACCCCCTGTAAAGTTAGGTTTAGCCTTTAATATTTTATAAATCAGTTAAATAAGTTCTTTGCGTAAATTTTTGGGGGCCCCTAGAATCCACCCCCCCACCCTGCGATGGGGGTGACCCCTAATTTTTTAAATTTTAACGAGTTTTATAGCGTTATTAAATACAAAAAAGTTATAAAAATCTCTGTAGATTACATTAAGAGTTTGGGCGAAATACGCATACTCAAAAATCATCCATGCCATTTATATGACAACCATACAAAAATTATGTGCTAGGTATTATCATTAAATCGTAAATGTCGTACTGGGGCAAGCGGTGCGGAGAGCCCCAATGTAATTTCCTATGGAGATTTGTTCTAGGTCAAGCGGGCTTTGGGGCCGTATTGTTTTTTTAGGGGGAAAACAGTAGCGAAAACGGGAAATTTTTTTCAAGGGGAGGAGGGCCCGGGGGTCGAAAGTGCTCCTTTAGATATTGTCGATTGTCGGGAACAAAACAGTAAGAAACTAATTATTCAGTAAATAATTAGCATTAATTAAAAAATTAACTAAAAAAAATACTTAATTAAATTTTATGTACATATATTTAAATTTTAATCAATCGAAAAATCAGGCTTTGGGGGTCCCGACCCCCCCGGCCCCTTTTTGCACCAGTGGGGAACAACCACTGGGGGCCCTTTTTACCAAGAAAAGATGTGAGAGGTTGAAACACATTTATTAGATTAACAGATTTGATTGTTGATTGATTAAACGTCGCACGTTTGCACACGAGGGCTTTTTGGGGACGGACCCGTAATTTTTTACCATGGTCAAGTGACGTGGACGACACCGAGCTGGCACCCCCCCGACTTTTAAAGTGCATCGCTGCCCCACACGGTGGGTCTTTTGTGGAGGGGTGAACTCGTTAGATAAACAGATAATTGTCCGTTATCTAAAAAAAATTTTATGTATCAGATTTATTATTAAGTATTGAATATATTTCTCAGCATTAAATTATTACTGATTTTTGAAAACAAATCTTAATAAATTACAGCAGGGGTGCCAAAACACCGGCCCGGGGCCACATGTGGCCCACCAGTACGTAAGCGGGCCCATTTTTAAAAAAATTTTTAAATATCGGTTTTAAACTTTTTCATTTTTAAATTTATTTGAGGGGTTTATCTATATATTTATATATATATATATATATATATAAAATCAAGGGCATGTTACCTCTTCTTTTCAGTGGCACAAATCCTATCCGGGCCCCCAAAGCCCCCCCTTTTTATTTTTTTCCGATTGGTTTTTAATTTAAATATATAAGAAAAAATTAAATACTTTTTTTAATGATTATTTTTTTAATTAATCTAATTATTTATTCAATAATTTTTTTATTGTGTTTTTCCCGAAAATCGACAAAAACAAAAAAAGCATGATACGAGAAGGGGAACTTTCAACCCCCGGGCCCCCCTTGAAAAAATTTAATTTTGAGCTCGGTTCT